>VZTO01017376.1:39513-49794 GCA_013400615.1 Syrrhaptes paradoxus | reverse complement strand
ACTTGGTATTTATGAGCAGGCTTGTTGTACTATGAACTATGATTCAGAGGAAAAAACAACTCTTAAGACGGCAACAACATTGCTGCTAACCATTAGCCTGTTTTATGGATGGATTTTTTTTTTTTTTTTTACATTTCAGAGTTCAATTTAAAGTATGGACATTATCTTTTGGAGTGTTGTCTTGTGGGTGGCAACCTACAAGGGAAGAAGACTGTCAGCTGGATGCATTTTCCCACAGCAGAAACTGTTATGATGCAATATACAACAAAATTCCAGCTAGAACAGCTCAGTTCCTGCCAACATAACTGCTCTGAATGTGGATGCTGACAAGCTCCACGGCAAGGTTTCTAATTCTTTTTCACACATAAATATGTGCCCCAAAAGGATTGATTAGCTCTAAAATAACTGCTCAAGAAACATATGGGATAGTGATTTAGCTTACTGATTCAGCTAACCCTGGAATGAGCCACAGGAACCTCTGTCACACACAAGATACAGTAAAACCAGGGCAAGCATAGTAACTGAAGCACTATTTTGTTCTCTGCATGTCTACCCTCACTCAAGATAAGCAAACTTCAGTGTGTCAACTTGAGCTTAGCAAACCTGATCTAGCTCCGTAGTGTAAATGTACGTGATGTCCTTACATAGTAACCCAGGGCCCTTTCAGGAAGCACTCTCAATCTGAGTGCATTTAACTACCTTAAAATGTATTACTACCAGGTTGTGTGTGTAAAGTTACTACCAGCTTATATTGACAAATGTATTCCTGTAATTCAAGAACAGACATAAAGAAGGTGAGAAAGTTTTTCTAGGGGTAAAACAGATTATCTGATCTGTACAGAAAAAATTCAAGGAAAGGATATCAGAGCAACCTGTCAGAGGTAAAACACCTGCACTGTTTATACAGTTTAGTTTATACAGTGCAGATGCCACTAAGACCATATCCACAGAAAAAGAAATAAAATTAAATGGGATCTGAAGGCACATATGCTCTGCCTGGGCAGAAATACAGCCCATTGACACTTTACAAAAGCCACGCTCAGACTATTTAAGAAACCAGCAATACCACAAAAAACCATGCCACAAGGCACTACTGCATGCCCACTTGCCACTATTTCACTTTTAAAGTATTTGTTGATTACTTGTTTACACTTCTCTACAAAACCAACATTACAAATCTTTAAGTGGTCTGCACAACAGCCTGTATGAACAGGAACATTTGCTGCTGTGAAAACATGGAATGGTTTTTAAGTTTGATTTTACATCCTTATTTTGACTGAAGCTACAGGCAATTGCCAAGGTTAGGTGTAGGAGGGCATCACTGCTATAAAATGGTATACACTAAAATTATTTTCAGAATATTACTGATTCTTTGCAAACCATTGACTGTTCTGGAATTAAGCCATGTGGAGCAGACCACATTTTATAATTACCAAGGTTTTGGGGTTTTTTAAAGCTGTTTTTTTTTTTCCTAACTTACTGCTACTGGATATACAATAATTTCAGGTTTTTAAAATCAGCGCGAATTTACATTCTTGGGAGAAAGCATGCATACCCATGTATGCAACTCTTTTGTGAGTTGCTAAACAATGTAAAACAAAACCACAAAACAATTTAAAAGAAAAGCTTTGCAAGCCAATTTAAAAATGGGGTAAACCATGTAAACAACATACATTTTCCTTTTTTCATGTGGGATTTTCAACTTCAAAAACCTAATCTATCTAGATACCAGTTACAAAACAGCAAACTGATTTCTGGGAAGCACCCAGTCTTTCTTTAGCTTGCCTTCTTCACTGGCAGCACCAAAGCAAACACACAGACTCAGGCCTCAAAAAAAGTACTATTCTCACATGCTGTCAATTGTTTCATTCCTTTTGTCTTTTTCCTCCCAAAATCTAGATGATACATTTTTTTTAATTGTATCTTTTACTCTCTAATTTTCTATCACTAGAATATTTACACAATTCTGTCCTAGGTCTTCCACAGTTATTCAAATGAGTAAGTAAATGTTTTCTGTTTTAATATCAAGGGCTCCAATTAAGGAAAAATGACACTCCCTAAAAAAAGGAAAGAGTCTATATTAAGTTTAGGAAATAACTCTGAATCAATTACAATAATAGACCCTCATCTGAAATACAGTGTTCAGCTCTTGGGAGCAAGAAACTGGTCTCCATGACCGCAGGCAGACTCACGAGTTTAAAAAGAGAGTAAGAAAACCAGGACTGTGAAATTCAGACACAGAATGCCACAAACACATGAAAACCAAATATTACTCACAAAATGAAGAGATACTATGTTTAATATAAGAGTAAAAAAGGAAGGATAAAGTTACTGAGAGAAAATAGAAATCTATCCACCCAGGGTGTATTTGGGCTTCTCCACATTGGAAAACAAATACACAGTCAAGCTAGACTGTAACACAGTAGGTATTTCACAGTAACTTCTGGAAAGGCTATACTTGGAGGTCATTCATGTTTTTAGTATGAAAGTACATCTTGCAGCGCCTTCAGGGTGCTGTGCATCCAGAGTACTCACTTAATAGTAGAGCGACTACCATGTTATAAACTTATACTCTTACTATTTCCTAGGTTTTGCAGGCAAGCCTTTGCTTTAGCCTATTTCGCTTCAAAATTTACACAAATGTCCTGACAACCTACACGCACTAACAAGATCCATATGGGATCAGCCTGGCATTCTACATTCCCATAATTGCTCACTCTCTGTCGACCATCTCATTTGAACGCACCCTCTCCAGAACAAGCAGCTAGCTTCTAGCATCAGGAAGGACACAGAACAATTGCTCAGGGTCTCTCATACTATGGGGACTAAAGGACATAAAATGAAACTACCAGCTGTCAAGTTCAAAATTAAAAAATATACGTCATACATATGCTACTGAAGGGTATGACTTGTTATTCCAGGATGACAGAAATGGAGAAGTTCAAAAAACTATTAATAACATTTACTTAGAAAAAACTCACAAACCTCAAGAACCCCTGAGCAACATGTTGCCACCATTATCTAAGAAAGACATTGAGCTGCAGATTACTGAAAACTGAGAGTATTTTGTGCACATTTCTACATACTATGGCCATGATCTATTCTTCCCTCAGCACTTGTCTATCAGTTTGCTCTCTCAAGAGTTGTAATTATTGCTCTTATTTTATCTCACAGTTTTATTTTCATTTATCCTGTTGAAGAAAATATTTTTAAAGAAAATAAACTTATCTAAATCCCAGTTTTCTTTATGTTTAAATATCTAATGAGAGTGACATAAGAGGAAGGGGGAAAAAGGAGTTTATTTCATCAACATCATTGATTTAAAGCAAATAGAGGGGATGAGGTTAATTCTTGATTTTGGACTTAAAAGGAAAATCAATGACAATAACTTTGTCCAACTCATACCTGAACAGTTATATTAAACAACCTCCCTATAACTTTGGAGAGCACATTAAACTATAAAGATCAATCAGAGCACAAAGTAATCTTAAACACAGCACTGCTCAAAGTAGCTCAACTCCCATTCAGCTAAAACCAACTGTTAATATTCCTGCTACGTCACAGCTGGAGCAGCACGGCCATCTCTGAAAGCAGACTTATTCAACTGCTTTCAAGCCAGTCGTAAACAGTTACAAATGCATGCAATATCAGCTTTGAAAGTGATAATAAATGTTGTGCATTTCATAGCAAGTAGTTTTCTTCATTTCTCTCACGTACACCACTTCTTGGGAGAATTCACTTAAATCCACAGGAATTTCCCTAAATCTAAATCCATTTTGACAAAACAGCAACTTGAAAGTGTGCTTAATTTTGGATTTGACTTGCTAATATCTGAAAATTCATTTTCTGAAATGAAATTACCTTTTCTGCTATTTTTCTAAGGATTAGCTTGCTGAAATGAGACGACAAGCTATCTTGTTATTAAAAGAGGAACCCACTGTAATATTTATATTAAAAATTCAAATACCCATTATGAACATATGACACAGTGTTTAATAAAATTTCAACACAATTTTAATTAGTAAGTATGGAGTCAGTCAACATAATGCATAAAATATTTAGTTCTAAACTTATCAGGTGGTCTTACTAGCATGTAATAATCTCATAAAAATTTGTGAGGTATATAACAAAAATATGAGCAAAATTGGAGAAAAATTACACTTAAGATTTAGTGCTGCATTTGAACCACCAACCATACACGCTCGCATTAGTGCACGGCAAATCAACCATGGCTCGTCTGGGGCTCTTAACAGCCCACAGTCACTGAACTTCAACCACATACGCCTGGAGAAAATGATTTGTTTGCTTTATTGTGCTTAACCCTTTCAGGAAAACCACACTGTAAACCAAATGGAGTATCCCACATCCTACCAAAGTATCTTAAATATGTTGAATAAAAATATGAGCAGCATTACCTACAGTGCACTAAACTCCTTTATAACATGCTCTATGCCCCCTCTCTCATTTAATTTCCTTCCATATCGTGAAAAACTGTCAAACCTCCTATGTATGACAACAGCTGCAGATTGTACCATTTGGGCTTTTTACACAATTTATGAGGTCCATGACTCAGTTTTAAAGGCCCATATGACTGTGGGCTACCAAATCCTGCATCTCGTCAGCAGGAGAGATTCTGAAAATGACAAAATGAATTTTATATTTTGCATCAAATTAAGGTAAGCAACAGAAATCTTCCATGGGGCACAAGCAAATTTAACTAAAAATAAAAGACAAAGTATAGAGAACATTATCGTGAAGAAGGTTGATGTCCAAGGAGATTTAAAAAAACAGATCTCTCTCTGAAGACCAAACCAACCTCCTTTGCAACTTAAGTCCTCTACTTCCATACACTTGAAATCCAGGATTTTATTGCCAATATGGCAATAATCTTTTTAATGTGGCAAGTTAGAGAGACAGAAGAATGAAATCCAATTTTTCTGGCCCATTATTAGCAAAACAGCAGAGAGTATTTTGCGGCTGAAGGATCTGCGGTGTTCCATTATTTGAAACATTATGCCAAAACAAGGCTATACAAAATAAAACAAAGACAGATGAACCATATGTGTGTCCTTTTACAATGCATTTCAGACCAAAAAAATACTTGATATCAGACAGTAGAAGCTAAGAGCTTTTATAAAATAAACAGACTATAAAGTTCAATATAAAAAACAGCGTACTGAGAAATTTTGGGAAAGCTGTCTTATCATCAGAGGTTTTGCTAATGAAAAAAATTTTATGGCAATTACAAAGCAAAATGATTCATTAATAATAATCCTTGACATGTGGATAGAACTGGGTAGTTTATTACAATATATTCTCAAACACTTGTGGTTCTTGTGGCAATAAACACTACTGACATGGAATATGAACCCACAATGTTTCACAGGATTTCTAAAAGCTTTTCATTCTTTTTAAACAAGAGAGTTTAATTTGAGAACTGCTTTTACGCCTGCTTTAAAAATTCTTACTCATTTGTCATATCAGGCAAACATTAACTCTTTCTAATTTGCAAAGGGCTTGTTTTTGAACTGTCATCTGTTTCAGGGCAATCATAATTTCTGAGTATTGCTAGGCAAACTTATCAGTAAAAGCAAACAGAACTCCAAAGCAAATATTACTCATGTAGAATTTACAGCTAACATGTTTTATGCATTTCATCAAAACTTTCATATTTAGCCAGAGTTCTTCAACTTGAAAGGACTATAAACAAAATATAGATCTAGCCCAAAAAACTGTCCAGGATTGTCTCTAAGATTTTGCCTAATTCATAATGCAAATGTTTCATTTATTGAAATATTATTGTCATAATAAGAATTTAATCTTCAATTAAAATAAGGNACTCCCATTCAGCTAAAACCAACTGTTAATATTCCTGCTACGTCACAGCTGGAGCAGCACGGCCATCTCTGAAAGCAGACTTATTCAACTGCTTTCAAGCCAGTCGTAAACAGTTACAAATGCATGCAATATCAGCTTTGAAAGTGATAATAAATGTTGTGCATTTCATAGCAAGTAGTTTTCTTCATTTCTCTCACATACACCACTTCTTGGGAGAATTCACTTAAATCCACAGGAATTTCCCTAAATCTAAATCCATTTTGACAAAACAGCAACTTGAAAGTGTGCTTAATTTTGGATTTGACTTGCTAATATCTGAAAATTCATTTTCTGAAATGAAATTACCTTTTCTGCTATTTTTCTAAGGATTAGCTTGCTGAAATGAGACGACAAGCTATCTTGTTATTAAAAGAGGAACCCACTGTAATATTTATATTAAAAATTCAAATACCCATTATGAACATATGACACAGTGTTTAATAAAATTTCAACACAATTTTAATTAGTAAGTATGGAGTCAGTCAACATAATGCATAAAATATTTAGTTCTAAACTTATCAGGTGGTCTTACTAGCATGTAATAATCTCATAAAAATTTGTGAGGTATATAACAAAAATATGAGCAAAATTGGAGAAAAATTACACTTAAGATTTAGTGCTGCATTTGAACCACCAACCATACACGCTCGCATTAGTGCACGGCAAATCAACCATGGCTCGTCTGGGGCTCTTAACAGCCCACAGTCACTGAACTTCAACCACATACGCCTGGAGAAAATGATTTGTTTGCTTTATTGTGCTTAACCCTTTCAGGAAAACCACACTGTAAACCAAATGGAGTATCCCACATCCTACCAAAGTATCTTAAATATGTTGAATAAAAATATGAGCAGCATTACCTACAGTGCACTAAACTCCTTTATAACATGCTCTATGCCCCCTCTCTCATTTAATTTCCTTCCATATCGTGAAAAACTGTCAAACCTCCTATGTATGACAACAGCTGCAGATTGTACCATTTGGGCTTTTTACACAATTTATGAGGTCCATGACTCAGTTTTAAAGGCCCATATGACTGTGGGCTACCAAATCCTGCATCTCGTCAGCAGGAGAGATTCTGAAAATGACAAAATGAATTTTATATTTTGCATCAAATTAAGGTAAGCAACAGAAATCTTCCATGGGGCACAAGCAAATTTAACTAAAAATAAAAGACAAAGTATAGAGAACATTATAGTGAAGAAGGTTGATGTCCAAGGAGATTTAAAAAAACAGATCTCTCTCTGAAGACCAAACCAACCTCCTTTGCAACTTAAGTCCTCTACTTCCATACACTTGAAATCCAGGATTTTATTGCCAATATGGCAATAGTCTTTTTAATGTGGCAAGTTAGAGAGACAGAAGAATGAAATCCAATTTTTCTGGCCCATTATTAGCAAAACAGCAGAGAGTATTTTGCGGCTGAAGGATCTGCGGTGTTCCATTATTTGAAACATTATGCCAAAACAAGGCTATACAAAATAAAACAAAGACAGATGAACCATATGTGTGTCCTTTTACAATGCATTTCAGACCAAAAAAATACTTGATATCAGACAGTAGAAGCTACGAGCTTTTATAAAATAAACAGACTATAAAGTTCAATATAAAAAACAGCGTACTGAGAAATTTTGGGAAAGCTGTCTTATCATCAGAGGTTTTGCTAATGAAAAAAATTTTATGGCAATTACAAAGCAAAATGATTCATTAATAATAATCCTTGACATGTGGATAGAACTGGGTAGTTTATTACAATATATTCTCAAACACTTGTGGTTCTTGTGGCAATAAACACTACTGACATGGAATATGAACCCACAATGTTTCACAGGATTTCTAAAAGCTTTTCATTCTTTTTAAACAAGAGAGTTTAATTTGAGAACTGCTTTTACGCCTGCTTTAAAAATTCTTACTCATTTGTCATATCAGGCAAACATTAACTCTTTCTAATTTGCAAAGGGCTTGTTTTTGAACTGTCATCTGTTTCAGGGCAATCATAATTTCTGAGTATTGCTAGGCAAACTTATCAGTGAAAGCAAACAGAACTCCAAAGCAAATATTACTCATGTAGAATTTACAGCTAACATGTTTTATGCATTTCATCAAAACTTTCATATTTAGCCAGAGTTCTTCAACTTGAAAGGACTATAAACAAAATATAGATCTAGCCCAAAAAACTGTCCAGGATTGTCTCTAAGATTTTGCCTAATTCATAATGCAAATGTTTCATTTATTGAAATATTATTGTCATAATAAGAATTTAATCTTCAATTAAAATAAGGCACATACGCAAAACTTAAGAGTCTACACAACGTAACTGATTTTTCTTTTTATGTAGATGTGGGCTACTGTTGCCCTTCTAGTGTAGATCAGTCACTCCGCAACACTGATTTTTTTGCCAGTGGCCATATCAGCAAACCATCCTCCTTATCTCAATCCTCCTTTTCTTGTTGTACTAAAAACAGAAATTGACTTCCACTGGACATTTTGAATCAGCAAAACCAAGAAGACACATAAGGCACATACACTCAGTAATATTAAGACTTTTTTGGCTTTGTTTTTCTTGTTTTAAGAACCAGCTATCAGTGGAAGCAGCTTCCATGAATTACAAATAAAGCTATGTATTTTCTATTAATTTAAAACCAAAACTTATTAATACTGTTAAAATTGTAGAAATAGAAAACTTAGCTTAATTTTAACAAGAGGACAAAACAGTATTGTAAAACTGATGCAATGTTAAGTAGAATTTATTTACAATAAAATGTAGGTGACTACTTTTAGCATTAGTACCATACAGACGGTACCAATAAGAAGGAAAAGACAAGATGATGACTGAACTTAGACTTTTGGGAAAAACTCTTACTGGCTAGAACAATACTGCTCAATTATTATTAGGAGGAGGATGAAATGACTTCCAGATCCCAACTGATGCATCAATTGCATATGCACAAATACATTTATGTTATAAGTAGAAAGGAAAAAGCAAGAACAAAGTCTAAAGGTTGCTACTCTGTAATCTAACTGGGCTGAAATGGAGGGAAATGTGACAGTGCTCTTCCTTCCTGACAATATGTCACTCAGCACCAAAATATCCCATACTCTGTCAAATGGTATGAATTATTCTCCCAAATAGGGAAACACGAGGAGGCAAGGATGACTCTGACTTCAGGTTAAATATATATTGACTGGGATTCAATTACAGCTTCTTAGCTATTATAGTCACTTATAGCCTTCAGCTTAGAAAATGGAATTCATCTCATGGGTGGCCTGATAGGTGTTACCTTCTACATATGAAAGTCTAAACCCACCCTTGAATTTTCTACTTACTCACATATTTTTACATTGTACAGTCAGAAATAAAAATTTTGCCTTCAGGGCATATATTAACTGTTGAGTCTCTTTCTAGTTGCTAATACAGGCATAAAACAATTATGGCTTTACAAAATATATATCCAAATCTAAAACCAATAGCTTCAACACTGTGGAAAACACAGTAAACTTTCTGCCACAGCTCACAAGTGTGTGCTCTGTACTATACTGTATTAATATTATCAAAATATTTCTGAACATAAAACATTAAAAGTATGCATATTCTTTTTATGCAAAAGAGTGACAGATGCAAAGTTATAACATGCCCAGGAGCATTTTTTCTTATTATCTGAAGATTTATACTTTTCCTCTTCACCTCTAACACTTTTGTCTTACTTTCCATTATTGTTCAAATTTTTCTTCTCTCACTAGGTCAAAAATCAAGAATGAGAGGTGCAAGCCATGAATCTTTTGAACTTAAAAGCTGCAATAGTAAATTATCAGCTCAAAAATCTTCCTAGTCCAGTATCTCATCACACCAGCAGCCACAAGTGGATGTCTAGACAAGAGTAAAACAAAAGAAGCACATACAATACTCTTCCAGCTGCCAACTATTTTCAGTTTAGAGGATTTCCTAGAGATCTGAAGTTGCAGGAAGACTGAAGTACTCTTCTGATACTCTTCCCTGACAGGTCAGTGGTGACATGACTGCTAGTGGTATGAAAATTAGCAGATGCGGTCAGATTATCTATTCATGGGCAAGCTAACCTCCAGAGTCATACCAGTTTCATGTTCCTTGGTTACATCATTTCTACATATCATTCTAAAGGGTTTTTGCTGCTGAACCCCCACCTTCTACCCTAAGATATCACTACATCAACAGAGCACACAGTAATCATAGAATCATAGAATCACCAAGGTTGGAAAAGACCTAAAAGATCATCCAGTCCAACCGTTCACCTATTATCAATAGCTCCCACTAAACCATGTTCCTCAACACAACATCCAGTCTTTCCTTGAACACACTCAGGGTAGGTGACTCCACCACCTCCCTGGGCAGTGCATTCCAGTGCCTGACCACCCTTTCTGAGAAGT
>VZTO01017376.1:0-19622 GCA_013400615.1 Syrrhaptes paradoxus | reverse complement strand
CTTCACATATTTATAAACATTAATTAGGTCACCCCTCAGTCTCCTCTTTTCCGAGCTAAAGAGACCCAGCTCCCTCAGCCTTTCCTCATAAGGGAGATGCTCCATTCCCTTCATCATCTTAGTGGCTCTGTGCTGGACTCTTTCCAGCAGTTCCCTGTCCCTCTTGAACTGAGGGGCAATGGTACTGAAATGGTACTGAAAAGAACCATTTGTGTTTACTACTTAATTATATGCAAAAAAGGAAATGCTCCCATTTACGTTGTTAAACCACGCATGAAAATATCTATATACAACTTTATCACGAGAAGTTGTGTCACTTGAATTGTAAAGCAAGAGCATAGTTGCACAGTGTTGCTAAGGTGCCATGTTATTTCATAAAGCTCCTCTTTTATTAATATAAAATATGTATTATTCAACTGTAAATGTAACTCAATTTTGTACTAAGTTAAAAAATAGCATTTAGCAGCAAAGCACAATCAAGCATGAACTAAAAAAATAAATGAAAGAAACAATCACAGGCCCTACACTGCTGGCAGTGAGTCAACCAACTGAAGTCATTATAATTTACTCTAATTACAGTCAGAAAGCTAATCCACTCAATCTATAGTATGAATTAAAGCCTACATCAATTTACTGCTATACTAAAACCTGACTTACAATTGCTTCCCAATCAAGATTGAAATAAACGATAATGTCTCCATTACAAAGCAGCATTACTGGTAGCTGGGGGTTCTAGAAAGGTCAAGTAAATGAGTTGCAAATACATGCTTAGTCACATCTTTATTACTTCCAGCTCCAGGGTAGGAAAAAAAAAAAAAGAAAAAAAAATCTTTAGTTCCATACAAGTCTTCATTAAGAGACAAAGGTGGACAAAAGTTCCAAGGCCTCTTTCCTGCACCAATTTAATATATACAGAGTTTAAGGACAAAAAAGACTGTGTCGTCAGATGGTGGCAGCATTCAATCTCTCATTCATGAAATGCATGCTACATATGCTCTACTAATTTATTCCATATAATTCTAAATTAATATAATTAAGACAACTCTGAACAAGAGAATTATCTACAGTATCTTTCTATTTCACACACATAATACGCATTTTCACAGTGTTCATTTAGGATGTCTTAGGAACAGTAATCTTCTATATTTGTAAGTATGTTTAAGTAGAACAGACTACTTAACAAGATTAAAGAAGTTGTGACCTACTAAAAGCAAATATGGAACCAATTTCCACACCAATAGGAAGTACCTAAACCTTGTGTCCCATGTTGAAAAGCATGTCTTACTCTCACAAATAAAGAGAATTAAGAGATCGCTATGAATAGCATTTATCAAAGCATCAAACACCAGCAAATCTTCAAAAAATGTAAGACATCAAACTGCACCTTAGGCTTACAAGATTTTATCAAATGATGTAACTTTTTCATCCTTTATATATAAAGTCTGACAACATTTGGAGCAGTACTAAGTAATGTTTCACATACATAACTGAAAAAATAATTTCTGTTCAAGTATCACAGTTTTGGCTACTGGCAGCAGTTCAATTTAAACTCAGATGTGATACATGCCATATATAACTGTCATAATTCTTATTTTAATGTAAGTGAAGTTATTCTTGAGTCATGATCCCGGATTCCTTGAGAGGAACATCTGTATATTGTGCAGACTGCTTCTTCCATACGCAATGGTTCTGCTCATAGTCACGATTATTCAAAACACAGGCATCATATATCACAGAAATTTTCCCGCTATATAGATATCCTCTTCATTTGAACGTCTGAGCTATCTTAAGCAACACTGAGGAAGATCTCATGACACATCTCCATTTACAAAAACTCCCAGCTTCTTGGAATTATCTCCATATATTCCCACAATAATGGTGGTGAGGTCTTGCTAGTTGCATAACTCTTCCAAACTGTTCTTCCTTTACCTCAGCTAAAAGTCTACACATTATAGTAAAGGCAAAAACCAGACATCCCATTACAAACTTGATGAAACTGAACTATAGAAAAATCTCTGTTGTACACCACTTAATTTGCACTTAGTGGAATGAATCCCAGCAGGCATTTTTTTGCATACATGTGAAAAAAATGAGTCAAAATAACATATCCACAGTAGACTGGAGCACTTTTCAAAATTTTGACCCTGGATTAGAGTTTATTTTTTAATAACCTGATATGGGAAAAACAGGTTTCTGTAGACTACTTCACACATGATTGTTATTGTTGTTATCAGTAACATTTTGGCTAAAAAACTCTAAATGGGAATGAGGGTCAGTCATTACAAGACATTTATCACCATGAAATAGTCATGCAGCATCATATCTAAGATCAATTGAAGGCAGATACCAAACGGCACACATAAATGCCAGGTATATGATTACATAAACTGCAAATTCATTTTATAGATTTACGTAGAATACAAGATTTAATTGAATGAAAATGGCTTTAGACAGAAATGGAAAATGACCCAGCTCAGCAGGCACTAGCATAATGAGTTAATTATCTAGGGTTTGGCTGGGCAGTGAGGCAGCTATTAACTAACTGTATTGACAGCCTAGTCAGTAGAGGTTGGCACCTAGCCACACCATGAATCTTCACCATCACCCAAGGGAATCTGAGGCTGTTAATGGCCTGAAGACAGAAGTGTCAAAAGTAGAAATTTATCATGAAGCAACAAGACAAACTCAGAAGGAGTATACCACAAAGGAAACTCAAAATCTAGAGTGGTTTATGAAATTTAATGTGTTTCTCCATCCTAAAGTTTTCTTCTGTCAATGCAGCTTGGACATCATGCATATACAAGGACAAGCTCTGACCTTTTGAGTTACGATAAGCATCCATGCCAGAGGAAGGAGCATGGGAAATATAACACCTTTCAGATATTCTCTTGAGTTAAACAGATTGCATTTTCCTTACATTTTTGTAATATGCACTCTGGTAAGCTAAAAGCAAATATTAACATTTTTAAAAAATTAATTTCTCGCCTTTAGTATAACTGTCTTAAAATTAGGCCGATTTCAAAATCAGCATCATCTAATATCGATTACCCTATCCCTACAGGCACATTATTCCTTATGATCAGATATTGAAGCCAGCACTTCCAAAAGAGGCCCGCACCCTGGCCACTCAAGGATACACTAGAGAGTGACAGAATGCTTATTTCCTTATTTTTATGAGGCTAACTTGGGCTCACAGTAGTAAGAGTATCTTTTCAAGCGGTTTTTCATGATCACAGTTAACAGGGTGAACTCTTTGTCATGCTTTAGCTATCATGAACCTTTGTGTTCCAGGGAGTGGGTAGCAAGAGAACAGCATCATCTTTTCTTGCAAGATGTTGAGATGCCAAGAAAACCTGGTAACAAGTAAAACTTCTGAAGACTCAATTGTGACTTTGTAAGACTGCTTGGAGTTAACTATGTCCCACTCTCACATCCTCAGACTCGAAGATGCGGTACACTTATCTCCCAATTTTGTCCATTTAGAAAATGGCTTTGGAAACAACCTTTCCGCTGAGTTACAGAAGCACTTCTAGAAGCACTTCTTCCAACACTAGAAGGGATTTGACTTTCACTGGCTACTCTATGCTATCTTTTGAGAATGATATTCAAGATGAGAGACAGAGCTACCTGAATGGTCCCTTACACACACACACACACAAATGCTCCTTCACACTCCTTCACACCCAGAGAACTGGGTCATTTGATTTGTATTTCCCAGGCTTATCTTATTTACCTTGAGAATGCCATGCTTCTGCCACAGGGGCAGAGTCCAGTATCCCATACCACACTTGATCTGTATTCAAAGTTTTTCTTTGCTGTTCCTGCAAAGTTCACTGTACAGGAGGACCTCTACTTTAAAAGCAAAAAGCAGAAAAACTAAATACTTCATGAAATTTACCTCACTATCTCCAGTTGCAAAGATACTTCCCCTGCAAAAGGAGAGTTTGCTACTGCTGGGTCTCAGTACACAATCTTGTAAGACTTAAAAAGAAACATCATACTAATGAAGCTTAAGACAGCTTTATAGCCCTCCGACTAAACCAAAGATCCTTCAGATATTATTTCATTTTACTCTGACTCTATGCTTTGCTCTAAGTGCCACTGTTAACTGGACAATATCAATAATCAGAACAAGGAGGCTGATGAAGACACTCGTTGTCAGTCCCACATTGTTCTCCAGCTGAACTCCTTAGCTCCTGAATTCTTTTTTGAAGCTGCAGCCAGTAGCGCATTTCCACATGTCAGTTGTCTTAAACTATGTCAAAGCATATAAAGCTTTGCTTAGACTGCCATACCTTCTGCACACAGGAGTTTTCAGCTGTAGACTTGAATCTTAAATGCCTAGGAATTGACAGCACAACAAGAAGCATTATGCCCCTTCACAGTGAAGGATCTTCAAAACTCATTACCACTAAATACAGACATCTGAAGTGCATCTAAAGTGCGTTATTTCAAGCCGGACTCTTCTCTGCTCGATCTGTCAAATCTGATCTTATTTTAAATTGCAGCTCACAGAAGAAAGGACTCCAAAGACCTAAAATTAGCCAAGACTTAACATGCTTGCTAAAATATAAGGTAAACAATGTTAGCAACTACTCATGAAGCATTCTTTTTAGTAAATCAAAACAGAAAAGCTTCTTTTTATACAGTGCTATTTGGAGTATCTCTTATTTTTATACTCTAAATTTTAGAATGAGTCTATACACTCTTCAGAAGCATTTCACCAGTCTGTTGTACCACTAGGACATTTCCCATCACCAGTTATACACATAGTCCATTAAAAAGCTCTTACAAATATTTTTAGGAATATTTTAGATAGAGAAAGAAAATAAATCACACCTCATCTTAGAAAACCAGATGAAATGAGTGGGATATATCTCAAAAACAGGAAAACCTGACAACATACAAAACAATCCGTTCCAAATGAGCTCACTTATTTCTTGTGAATGATGTGATACACCTCAGGCACAACTGGAATGCAATATTCTGTTATTGTTACACATACTATATAATTTAAAATTCCTACTGTGGTGAGTTAACCCCAGCCAGCAGCTAAGCCCCCACCCAGTTGCTCTGTCAAACCTCTCTCCTGAAGGGATGGGGGAAAGAACTGGAAGTGCAACAAAAACCACATGGGTCAAGATCAAACCATGCACAGGCAATCACTCACCACCTCCCACCAACAGACCGATGTCCAGCCAGTCTCTGAGCAAAGGCTGCCTTGGAAAAACTCCCCCTCACTCCTTGCTCGCAACAGTTTTATTGCTCACTATATTCCACACAGCCTGGAATATCTCTTTGGGCACTTGGGGTCAGCTGTCCTGGCTGTGTCCCCTCCCCACCTCTTTCCCACCCAACAATCTACTTGCTGGGGCAGCAGAGTGAAAAAAACAGAGAAGGCATTGATGCTGTGCAAGCACTGCTCAGCAATAGCTATTACACTGCTGTATCAAACAACACTGTTTTGGTGACAAGCCTAAAACACAGCACCATATAGGCTGCTGTGAAGAAAATAAATTCCATCCCAAGCACACCCAGTATACCTACTCAAGAATCATTGTTAGGAGAACGCAGCATCAAGGCCCTGGAAAACTGATGAGATACTACAGTTTTGTTTCACCACCTTTGCAATTTTCTTTCCTTTTTCTTTTTTTTCATTGATCAACATTTAAAGATTGCAACAGCTATTATCACATAATGGCCACATAATCAAAAAATGAAAGAGGTGAAAATATGCTTATTTGTATAAAAGCAGGTTTGCAAAAAGGAGCCTTATGTCCTGTACAGTAATTCTTCCACAATTAGCTGAAGTTGACAAATCTTGCATGAAGAAGTGATGTTGTTAAAATGCATGACAACATCCTCAAGGAACTTCTAGTCAAATGAGATAAAAGCAATCATATTTTTTAAAGGAAAAGACCAGCTAAAGCCTTGCATTGAGACCAGTACCTAAATCCTATCAGGATTTGGTTCAACATGTACTATCTAAATCTCTGCACAGGAATATCTGTTAGTTTTAGTGTGCTGTCACAAGTTGCATTTTGCTATAGCTTTTCAAATTAAGATGTCTATCAAAACATTAATCATCTAGCAGTACTTCATTCACTTCTACATTTAAAAACACAAAGGTAACAAACTGCCTCTTAACAAAATCTATAATCCAAATAACTATTTTCAGTCCTGCTATTCTTTTGTATTGTTTCCTATTCTTTCATTCTTGCTCTCTATCTGCTTGTTCACTATTTTACTTTTAGTCTAGTTTTAAGCTTCTTGCTGTATAAGGAAATACAAGCGTATTTTCTGTAACTGAACATGAAGGAGACATATTCCAAAGTTTCAATGTGGCCAAAAACTAGCTCTGTCTTTTTATTGCACTCCTTAAATATTGGCCAGTCTAGGCACCTCATGCCAATATTCCATACTTCATCACCCTCTTATCCTGTATTTATAGTGCTACAGCCTCAACTACCTGAAGTGCTGCAGCCTCTTATGCAGTTCAATATGTGTTACCTGAGGCCAAAGGCAGAATGTCTCCTGCAAGACCTTACGAGGCAGATAACTGAGACCGCAGCTGGCCTTGTGTCCCTTCCCCATTTGAAGCACACAACCTGAGACAGCAACCACCTCCTCCTTGTCTGATCTGGTGTGTCGGTCCCTTTCCACATCATTTATGCGGTCCCTTCTCAAAACGAGGTAAAAGATGATACACCTACAAAATAGGGCTGGTTGTGCCAGTTCTTCATCACTCAGATGACAGTTACATGAAGGGTATCACAATGGTAAGAATTACAGGTTTACTTGGGACTCCATTGCAGCTGTTTGTGTATACAACAAGAAAATTGCTAATATTACAAAGCTATGCACGAGGTAAGGTTTAAGAGTATCTTTACAGTAAAAGAACTCAAAGATACTAATTCCTTGTTGAACACTGTGTGTGAAACACAGCAATGGGGTAAATAAAGTACAACATAAAAAAGCCTTGCTACTCTGTGGCTAGAAGCTGTGGTGGTAAGCTATTAACGGAAGCATATTAACAACATGAAAACGGAACATCATCCATGAGTACAGCAAGACAGATGCACTGGGCAACTGTACACCACTGTTAACCATGCCTCAGCCTACTCCACCTGTGAAGAATTAACACTCACTTCATAGAGACATGGGGAAGTTGATAAGCACTTTAAAAATGCTTTAAAATTCTCCAGTGTATAACCCTGTGTATATATTTAAGTAGTAAGCTATAAGTGAAGTTGATATTGCTGCAAAGTGACATTTTAGGATATTTCGCATACGATTTGCATCTCTACAACCTTAAAACAAATCTTCTTTTTCAAAATGCATGCATATGTCACTCTCACTCCCCTGTCAGATGTTGCGCAGTCTTAATGAATGCACCCACACTTGGAATGACAGCAAAAAATCCACAAGTGAAGAGATTTCTTTTATTGTCCGTCAGCACAGAATTCATAAAGCACAAACTGTAAACAGCTGCCTATCAGCTTCTATCAGCAACAGTATCAAAAACAGATGGCAAAGGTCAAGTCAAAGTTTATTGACAGTGATGAACTTTGACAGCCTCTATTAAATTACTTCTTCCTTTAAGGCGTATGTGATCAAAGCAGAAGAGAGATTTTCACTCAGTCACATAACAAGCTATTTGTTGAGATTGAAACATCTGGTCAATATCTCCTAACACTGCAATTTCATGCACAGTTAGCAACAGGGTACATCTCTCCCTCTTACAGGGTCCATAAGGGTGGCACATACGGCTGATCATTTCATTCAAAAAGATTTCAATTCCAGGCATTACATACAATTGTCTCTATGCTTTATAGTATTTTAAGTCTACCTACCATCGTTTTCCATCATCACTGCTGTCTGCTCTACTCTTTGCTATAAAAGGCCACAAATACGACAGAGCACTTAAAGCTTAACAGCTTTTGACTACTGGAGTTAGAGAGCAGTTACGGCAAGCGAGTTTTTAAAGCAGCAGGTCTTCATCTATCTCTTGTCAAGAATTCCCAATGTGTTAAACTATCTGTAGTAATACAAGATTATCATTTTTGTTGTAATAGCATACCCTTCATTTATGAGGCATTCCCAATCAATTAGAGATCACCCTTTTTTATTAATTTATAAATTATTATACATTTTACAAACATAAAATACAACATACATTTTATTTCAAATGAACATGTTGTAAGGATTTGATGAATCATAATCCTATTTCTCAATCTGAAATAGCAAGAAGACACTAAATGTTATCTATTCCAAATGCTGAGAATTTCCTGCCTTTAAAATTATGCATCTGTGTTGCCACAGCAACAAGTAGTGGATAATGTGAAATGTACCTTACCCTTCCATTTCTAAATCCCAATCTTTTTGGTCAAAAGAAAAAGGAGGGTTAGTTGCAAACATGCCCACAGAAAGCACATTTAAAGAATTTTACAGTTACTATTAAATAAGCTAGATTTTTATTCAGTTAATGGTTGATTTCCAAACCTAATGGCCACACTGGCTGACTCCAGGTAGTGTCAGAACCTTAAAAGTTTACCTAAAAGTTGTAGGAAGACACTGACTCTAAAACTCCTCAATATAATTACGCATCGTGCCGAGATGCTGCACCAAAGGCATAACAGAGGGGTGGTCAGGGAAAGGAGAAGGTAGATAATCTCCATGTGTCAAAATCTACAAAATGCTTGAACAGAGACATCCCTCAGAGATGTCACTGAAGATGCCTGGGCTTTTCTGGAGAATGCGTTGACATTCAGCACTCTGGCATTTATTCAGTAGTACCTCATTGTTCTGAAGGAATGGGATATGTAAACTAGATTTGAAAAAAAAAAACAACCCCACAACAGAATTGTCCACTAAAAAATTATGTTTTTCATATAAATGTCAAGATATGCCTTTCAGGTAACAGAACATGTTTAGAGGTGGTAAACATGAACCTAAATAAGAGCCTGTCACACCATGCCCAACAATCAAGTCAGGAAAGCAACTAATTAGCTGTCACTTAGCACTAACAGCATTGGTGTAGAAATTAAGTAGTTAGATTCTAACTGTTTTTTGATAGGAGTGCAAAGGAGGAAATGTTCCAGGAGCTCCAAACAAATTCAGAAGTGATGGAATTAGCACTTAAATTGCAATCTCTTTTCAAAGAAACTCACAACAACCCCACCCAGTCACAAAGAGCATAAATTCAGTCTAAACTTTACTGTACATGTACAGCAAGGCTTACAGTATTGCAGTGGAGCATTCTGCCTAAGATGATAAGTTTATTTCTTCCAAAGTTAATAAAGATACTTCTCCAAAAGAGATGAGGAGAAGTTAAAAAAAATAAAAATTTGGTGTCTCTAACTTCAAGGCATTCTCTTACTAGACTAGGAACCCTCTGAATAACCAAGACGAAACTTTGGAAAGGTGATATTAGGCTTTGAGCTGACCCCATTAGGAATTAACATTTCAGTGTTATCTCATACACTCCATTCACAGCTCCACATGGAAATGTGCCCCCTCTAAGGTTCAATATTCTTAAGGAATGATCCCTCTTTTAAGGAAGAAAAACAGGAACCAACTGAAATATTACTGCCCTTGGACGGACAAGTCTCAGAAAAGCCTCTGGATTCCTCATTTGTGGCTTCCAACCACTTTTAGTTGGAAATGCTCTATGTCCACCAAAGACTGTGACTGGCACACAGACCAGGCTGAGATTACAGGGAAATACTGGATCCACAGTGTGTATGTGAACAATGATTTGGAGAATTCATATGTGCCTAACAAAGTAAGAAAAGTGCCATAGTATTCTCAATGGAAAGGACTCACTTCCTCAAAATTATAATGTTTTATGTTACTAAAACAAATCCATGATGTTTATTGCTATGTGTACAAACATTGGTGCCTTACCCTTAATAGTTTACAAAAGAACAAGATGCTTTGGATAACGTATATATTTTCACATTTCTGAAATACCTTTCAGCTTCTTATTGCAGTAGCAACTAGATGCCAAATCAATGCAGAATATTAGCTGCATAAGAAGTACTTATTTCTTACTGTTTCTTGCTTACTGACATCAAGTCAGCACTTACTGTCAGATGTAACACTCCATTTGGTCATTTCATCTGCAGAGGAGGTTCAACAGGTCTCGATGTTGTCACTCCCTGGAATCCCTCTGCTCACCCACAGAAAGTCAGACACAGTCAGAACGCCTGGGACTAACACCAGCCACCACTGCCACGCACACGGAGGATGCAGGTGCGCTGTACCTGGGATGGACATTTTGTAGCCCAGTGCAGAGAAATTCTGCAAGCCCCTATGTCAGATGTTTTTCCTAACCACTTAGGGGAGAGATGGTATGCTGCTCCTCCACAGTAGCTAATATTAGCCACTCAGGAAAATAGATAATTTTTATTCTACTTACCAATAACTGAATGGCAAAAAACTTATTTTTTCCATTTCTTCACATCTTAAGCATATAAATACTATATTATACTCACAAGAATCACTTTTCCCCTTGCCAGTCTCATCCATAGTGCCTTTAGATTTGCTGTGGTGGGACACAAGCATTACTTCTGTCAAAATAATTTCAAAATGCTTCTATTTGACATAAACTGTAAAGATACCCCATTCTAATTCCCAGGATATCAAACAAAATAGTAGAATGCAACTATTTATTGTAGCTTTGATTAAACTGAGGTACTCCTTCCTTCATGGTAATTTTATATTTTATTGTAACAAATTTTAACAAAATGTATGACAGAAGTCACATATAATTATGTGCAGTTGAAAGAAGCACTTGGCACTACCTGAATTTCTTGGCACATAGCTCAAATGCTCTAGTAAGTTCTAATAATTTTCACAGAAAGATAATTTAGTTGCCAACTCCTGTGTACTTCTGAAAAAGAACTGAAAATTGCTCTTAAATTTGTTTTATCCTGAATTCAGTCTCGGCTAAGACTCCCATGATCAGCTCAGCCTCAGCACTAACTCCCAGACCTAATGTGGCAGGAGAAGAAGGCAATTTACTAGAATGCTGGTTTTGATTCAAAAAAGAGTCAACCCTCTTACTGTTGGCTTCAAAAATCCCAGGATCAGACCTGATGAACTTTATCTTTTGTACAACAGGAAATACGTTTTCAAACTCTAAAATCAAAATTAGCAGAAAGAAGAAATACACACATAAAACACCAGGAAGATGCTTTGCTGACAACTGTACAGCCCTGATCAAGTTAATATTCTTTGAGCGAGGTGTATTTTGAAGTTAACGATTTCCTTTTCCTGTTTCCCGAGAAGCTGGAGAGCAGACCTGGTTGTGATCTCAATTAATCCAGTTCTACATTGATATAAATTTATTCACTTGAAGAGATTTGTGCATGATTTATGCAGATGCAAATGAAAGCAAATCCCTACCTAGTATGACCCTGCATATATTACCTTTTTATTTGGTAATTTATTTTTTCTTGTACCTCAAGGAGTATCTGCAAGCATATGTGTATAGCTTCATTATTTCAAAGCTTTAAAAATCTACCCAGTATATTATCAACTACAATGCATGTATTGACCACTATTAAACTATACTTGTTAAGATAAGATGACCTATCTAGAATCATAGAATGGTTTGGGCTGGAAGGGACCTTAAAGATCATCTAGTTTCAACCGCCCTGCTGTGGGCAGGATTGCCAACCACTAGAGCAGGTTGCTCAAAGCCTCATCCAGCCTGGCCTTGAGCACCTCCAGGGATGGGGCATCCACAACTTCCCTGGGCAACCTGTTCCAGTGCCTCACCATCCTTTGTGTGAAAAATTTCCTCCTAATACGTAATCTAAATCTACCCTCTTTCAGCCTAAAGCCATTACCCCTCATCTTATCACTACACCCCTTGATAAGGAGTGCCTNTTTCTGTGCTTCAAGCGCACACTGCCGGCTCATGTTGAGCTACTCAACTACCAGCACCCCCAAGTCCTCTTCCAGGCTGTTCTCAATCCACTCTCCAATCTATGTCAAGGATTGACATTCAGTGCAGCAGATACTTAAAAATACCACCTGAAGAGTTTAAAGTAAAATAAGGAAACAATTTCTCATCTGTATTAAAGCATGTGCAACAATAAAATGCCAAATTTTGAAAACCAACAATTGTTGAAACAGAATATGGGGCACTGCATCTTTCCTTTTTTTCCACGAACATGGCAAACCAAGAATAAATAACTGGATTCCTGTAAGGATAACAAACTACAATGATTTGTTTTTAAAAATAATAAATAGAACTTCACTTTAAAAATGTGTTTGCATTACATTACAGCCACCATACCAAAATATTAAAGCTGCAGGAAAAGCTCCCTAAGCAGCTTACTTGTGCATTCAGATTTCCTGAAGATCAGGTATATTGCTTGTCATATCACTGAAATACCATAAACCACTAAGTGATCACAAGTGGCCCTTACAAAAACTTAATTTAGTGACAGGCATTTCAGTTCAGTCTTATGAACCTACTAGTAACAAGATCTTTTAAATGTGGACAAAAAGAGCATGTCTGAAAATGTGCTTATCTTCTATTCCTCAAATTCCAAAATTTAGGATTTTCTCATTTACTTTTTTCTTTATTTTGGAATGCTTGCTATTGATGAAGATTGTACTGTAAGGGTGAAATGTCAATTTACAACTTAATTTTGAAAGACAAGAGTTGGAACAAGTGCCACTGAAGAAAGAAAAAAAAAAAAAAAAAATTAGAGCAATATCCAGAAAGAATTGCTTTCCAAAACACTCTAGGACCTTTTTGTTCCTATTCGCATCATACCCAGTAAAGAAAAAAAAAAAAAAAAAAAAGTATAAAACTACATGAAAAATCTCGTGGCTAAAATTTGGTGTGATACACTCTTGGCCTGCATCAGTCACAGAGGATAGTCAATGCTATTAAATGAGACAGAAATCTTCACAGCTGATGCATTGGGAACACAGTAACTTTATTGTTATAAAGTCTGATTTTTTCCCTCATGGGCAATTCCAAATACCCAGAATTATCGGTTCTTCTTTACAATAAATGTGTCACTAAATATCTTAATCTGAGCACATGTAATAGTCCATTTACTTTTTAAAGCAATATTTTAAGTATATGTTATAGAAGAAAATGATGTAAAACAGCCAAAACAATAATGTAATTCCACATTCTCTACTGTTTTCTGCTCAGAGGCATTTACTGCTTTCAGCAGCATCAGTCAAGCCAACAATGCTGTATCTTGCTTCCACTGTCTGCAGGATATGCTTGCTGTGAACCCTGAAGATCCAACATATAAGTCAGCATGTACTCTGAAACCCTAATGGCGTAGGTGCCAATTAATTTGGATCTAAAATGATCATGTTATTACTTTGGTATTTTGTATAATAATTTTCCGTACAGCACAAAATCCATCATATTGAAAGCGCACAAGTATAAATGTATTTCACTTAACATCTCAGGAAAATTAAAATTAAGTGTTTTCAAACTATAAATATCTTGGGATATTCTCCTTCTCAGAAAGATAAAAACTGCAACATAACTTTAAGTATTCTTTCTAGAGTTTTTTTTATATTGTCATTATTGCTAGCTGGTTTACTAATGTTAACTATATCATTACATGATTTCTCATGGATAACAACCTGTAATTCCATCTACTTATTCTCTGTAGAGGCAGAGGAACACAGTAGATTAGGAGGCTGTCAAGATGATAAAATGACATTGAATGCAAATTTCTATTTGTAATACTGCATGCAAGATTTGGAAATGCTACTTAAACAGAAGCAGCAAACTAGCTCCAGGCATTGAATGTAGGCTTCAGGCAGCAAATGTACGAAGAAATGCTAATACATTAGAATATCTGAAGCAACAACAAAAAAAGATCATATCTAAACTTCATTAAGAGGAGAATCTGTCAATAAATCAACTGAAAGATAAGGAGAAGTATCAATATTAAAACACTTAGCAGTTATAATTAGTATAACATAATTTCTCTTGACACAGAAGCTAACAAGTAATGATACAAAAGGTTGACCTATTAGTCCTTATTTTTAATTTTCCAGAACAAATTCCTAAGCATTTCAGATACCTTTAATCTAAAAGCCAATTTTCTGCTCATACTTACATTGATGGAACCTGACTGATATCAGTGGGATTATATCAGTATGGATTAAAAGAGAATTTGTTTCTATTATCTTAATTCTGGTATATAGTTGCTATACATAGTATATGACTATGCAAGAATAAGTCCTCAGGATACAAATACATGTGCAATGTATTAGTGGGCTGTGAAGATATTAATTAGTAACTGTAAAGCAATTGGAAACTGAACAGATCAGATCAGTGTTAGACACTGTTAAGAAAGTACTGCCTATGCATATTATTTTAAAGCCAAAATCACCACTTTTTATTCCTAAGAAAATACAAACACATTTCTTTTTACCAGTTTAGGTACAAAACTACTTCCATAAAACCAAAGCAATTTAATATTAAAAAGAACAAGCTGAAATTAGGTTAGAACATCCAAGTGTTAACTCTAGAGTTTTCCACATTTTAATTATTTTAACGATGTTGAAAGAATTCATCTCTTTATTAACATAACATAACCCACACTCTGGAAAATGTTGTGGAGATTTGATACATTATACTGATTTTTTAAAATTTGAAACAAGAGAGGGTGCTTGTTTACTTGTTAATATTCTTATTAATTCGTCAGTGTGATTACTCTTATTTTAAGAGAGTCTGAAACAGGACCTGACATATTGCTACTGAAGGCTAAAAGCAGCCTACTACTGTCCAGCAGCAGCAGCGGCCAGTGCCATCAGTCCACCTTTGTAGATATCCAAGTTTATAATGCATATATTCCCATATTCACACTTTATTGTACTGCATACCAATGTACAGGGGTTACCCTGTGGATACATGATAAGAAATAGCCAGGATGGGTTCTCTGTCTAGGGTCTCACTCTCTAAGGAGAAGGTATGGATTCTGCCACTTTATCACATCATCTAACTAGGGCCTAGTTACCATCCCTGCCATAGTTTCTGGATTTATAATTTTTATTTACCCTTTCTTTTGCCACTATTATTTTCCAGAAAACAAATGCAGCTGTCACACAAGGAAAGACTGATTTTTGTGAGGCTGAAATTTGATATGCTCTAGGTTTCATACTGGAAGAAATTTCAGGGGAGCAAGACCACACTCATCAACTTCTCAGTCTGACAAAAATTTACAACATTTAAATTTAGCCTAATAAGGTTAATATTTCTACTGATGAATGGCAACATGGCAATGAAGACTCATTTTCAGACCTCTCAATTTTTCTGCTGGAAGTGCACATCCGCTCAGATTTTCGCTTTACAGCTTCCACACAGCAGACAAGATTTTTCTTTCATCATTCTGTTTCTATGGACATCTTAACAAGTCTGTGATCACTTGAATACCCATAGACAAACACAAGGCATACTTAACAATAAAGTCCTTCAAAGGGTAAGTGAGAAATAAACACAAATTCAGGTAGTTCCAAGCTGACATCTTCAGTAGCTGCTCCTATTCCACCACCACTCCAAAACCAATAGAAAGTTACAAAGGAAACCAGTATACCAGCTTACAGCTAACCTTTGTTAACAGACCCGTGTGTCTTGCCTGGTGTGTCTAAATCCAGATTTACCAATTCCCCATGTTTCTCCCTCAAAGAGGAGAAATAATTGCCATAGTGAAGATTCCTTCTAGATTTAGAAATACTAAAAGCTCACCCTTTAGCAGCAATGATTTTTGACGAGTTGCCTCTCTACAACTGAGCCCAGCACCAGCATAACATCTTCTAGAGATTTTTATACACAAGCCAAAATAAACACTTTATTTTCCAAAATGTATTTGTTAAATTTCAAGGCTAACCCAGTATTTTAACATTTTGGAAAGTTTATGGTGACAAACAGGGAAACAATGTTGTTTCAGTCATTCCTGCAATTGAATATGACTTATAGTATAATCACATCAATTTATTCTTTTTAAAAATATAATTTCCTCCAGTAAAAGCCAAAAGTAGCACTCTTAAGTTAAGGAACTGTACCTAACTTCCTTGTTAATCCATTATCCATTTTAACAAAAGATAGCAGTGTTGAGAGGTAGAAATACATCAAAACAGATATCTTGGACTGTCGCAGAAAGAGGTTTTAAAAATACAACAACTCTACAGTTCTGTAGGCTGCACATTCATACAATACTAATATAGGAGGCTGTAAAAATCCTTTTAACCCTGACCTTACCACAGATCACACACATAGCAAACTCCAGATCTTACAACATTAAATCAACCTCCCCCCTCAAAAAGCCTTCGACAGAAAACCTGCAACACTGATACAGAAGCCTAAGCTTATTCCTCAAATGCTTTAGACTCCTTAAAAAAAAACCAAACCCAAACAACAAACAAAAAACCCAAAACCCCAAACACAAAAACCCTCTTAAACTTTTACGAACTGTTAGTCCACACCACTGCCAGTGTGTACAAACCATGCTTAGGATTAGCAGATTGCATTCCTGTACACTGAGCAGGAACTAAAACAGAGACAAGAAACTTCAGGGAGAACTCTACAGCACAGTGATGAATTCTGACAACTGGCCGTGTGCGATGCAGATCCCTCTTGCAGAGTATTAACAACCATTATCAAGTATGTCGAAATCGGCCAATTTACAGAATTTAGAGTTTAAACGCTGCACATGAAATTTCTATTAAGAGAAAAAAAAATCAGTGTTTTGGTTAAGATGTAAACTGCCTTAAAATAAGGAAGCAATTACAAGTACACTACACATATAACTGAGCATTATACAGTCATTCAATATTTTATTTTGTCACTTAAATAGCTTAAATAAATCTCAAAATGTACCTTCTTTAGTGTAATACACAGCTATTGTACAGGTAACTCTTTGTGGCAGGAGAGTACTTTTTGCTCACTTACAAGCATATCACCAGAAGACAACGTTCACTTAGCTGATTTCCCCAGTAAAAATTCTACTTTTCTATCTGGGAGGGTACATCACCTGAAAATTTCATACTGTAGCTACCTGGAAAGCAAAGTTGGTCTCCTTTGAATAACCCATTACTCTAAGACAAGGTCTCCTTGAACTGTAGTAATGGAACAAATGCGCCTGGAAGAAAACCAAGCTATTGTTACTTGTACATGGGTAAAATTTGTTCAGTCAACCACAATAAATTGTTCCCAGATATACATATAAAACCTTGCTGCTTCCATCAGAATACATAAAATCATTGTCTTCAGCATACCCCTAGAAATTTAAATGAAAAGTGAGTGTTGATTAGCAATTATGAAAAAGTTTTCAATTTGTATATTTTGTACTGAACTCCAGTGAAAGTCTAAAATTTGGTTCAGAGAAGACGGCCAATAATAAACCATTTTAACATTTACTGCATTATACAGTGTCATACCAAAAAGAAAAAAGATTCTGCTTACTCAAAATTGGCTATAATAATATTTACCTAAACAAAGCAATAAATACTATATATGCAACCAGTATTATCTGTACTATTTATTGTGTTTTGAAGACAATGTCTACCACAAGGCTCGGTAAAGATGGAATTGCACCTTGTATTTGGAAAATGAAATTACTTCTTCCAAATATCCAGTTTGAGGTCTGGATCATTCAGTAAAACCTTCTACATGCGCATTAACAGGAGTTCCAGTTATTTGCAGTCTTCTGCGCAAATTGTAGGGTGTTATATCATACTGTGAAAAAAAAAATATTTTTTTTAAAAGGCACTCTATCTACAAGCTCAATTTTTTCTGATCATCACAGCTGCACTCAAGAAGCCATTCACATTTTTTTCAGACACTACTTAAAGTAACAGATGCATGGTGGAATGAAGGGCAGCTTGCAAAATTTTCAGAACAACCAAAACAAGGGGATCAGTTTCTGTTTCATAGGAGGCCTACAATAGAGCCAAACAAAAAACTTAAGAACTCCAACTACCCATAACTATCTGACTTAACATACAGAGACTAGGAAAAATAAGCACAACACTATTAACACCAAATGGAGTGGCAGAAGGGGTTTGAATATGTAAATCAGTGGCTCTTCTAATTAAAGTTCTGAAACTATTTCAGTGAGTAATTCTTCATGAGGTTACTGTAATAATGTTAGATGTCAAAAGAGCTGGCAGAAACAAATCAGATTTGTCTTTATAAGCAAATATCAATAAAGCTCTCATTTCACCTTATTTAACTGCACAAATAAAATTTGCTCCTTTTACATCTCACAGAGTCAGTAACAAAACTTTGCTTAATTGTCATGCTACACGTTCACCATAATCGTACAGCAAGTATCCAAAAATTAACTGATCTTCTAATAGCTCTGCCTTGACAAATCAATAGGTTTCTGCACAGTACAAAGTAAACTAGTACATCACTCAAATACATCTTTTCCTTTGAGTCTAATGATCACATTTCAGTAACCAATGAACCAAACACAGCTCAATTAATTCCTTTACTGCGTTAAGAAGTTATTCTACTCTTGACATTCAGGCAAAACTCCCATTAATGTTAATGGGAATTATGCACGTTTATCACAGTGACAATAAACTCTTTTAGATACACAGTACAGAGTCCGCAGGCAAGCGTGAATATCCTTTGATAATACACTGTACTTCCTGACTCCAAGACAGGAAAGCTGTATGCTTCAGAAGGTGAAATATTTAGTCACACCAGAGATAACTCTAAGCGGCAATAGTCATCGTAACTGCTAGGAACTACTTCTGTTTGCTTGTTTGAGGGTCATACTGAAAAGCACTGAAGAGAAGAAATATTGTCTTAACTTTGAATGTATTAAAAAATGCTACCTGTTACTTTAAAGAATAGGAAAAAATCATACGGTGGGACAAAAGTTCCAGGTGCGTGAGTCTGCAGTTTTAAGGAATAAATCAACAGTGCAATGTACAAACAGAATAGGTCTTGGGGAAGAGGTGGAAGTGGCTTCTTGGGGCAGGAAGCCACAATGGTCTACAATATGAAAAGAACATTGAGTAGATTAAGATGTTATTATGTTCCATATGCTAAAATAATTAAATTTACAAGTTTGACACTGAATTTAACATGGCTAATACAAGCTAATCTGTAACTAATCCATATTTTAATCTGCAACTTATGCTGTCTTTTTGTAAATTTATTATTTCTTCAATCTAGAATATTGGACAAAGGAAAACAAAGTTATATAGAAGGTGAAAAACAGGGGCTTTAGATTTCTTGAATTTAAGGTTTCAGAATGAATTAAACCTAACACATTTTTAAATACTTCATAAGTACTGTTACACCCATGTTCAATTTTACAGTTACAGTTCATATAATCTAAACTCAAGTTATTTTTAAAACACTGCATAGAAGACTGGATTCTTTCAGCTACAAAAGAAAAGTTTATTTTAAAGACTGCCAAAAATACTTTTACAGCTGATATGGAGCTGACACATTAACCTGCTAAATGTTTGTAGAAGTACTAATGACTAAGCAAGGGATATCAAAGACTGAATAAAAGAACAAACAGCTGCCTGTACTTGGCATTCCATTCTGCTATCATAGCTAATATGACTGGCAAAGGAAGTTACACCTACTTTATTATAATAAT
>VZTO01017375.1:47713-58918 GCA_013400615.1 Syrrhaptes paradoxus | reverse complement strand
CCTGGATTTTACAGATAATTAGATGGAAAGAAAATTGCTTTTATCTCTCCTCCAGCCAGTGCCCAGAGAAACACGTGCCCCACTGGCAGGCTGGCACAGCCCCATTGTGGCCACTCTGTTCATATCTGTTGACCCCAGGGACACCTTTGGCCCTGGTGGCTCTTTCCAAGGGACACATTTCCCTCCTCGTGAGCCCTGATTTAGCAACCGGTTGCGTTTTCCCCCACCCAAGCCCCCTCACCTGCCCTCCTCCAGCCTGAGACGTGCGTTGGGGTTTGCCAGACACCTCCAGGCGATGCCGTGGGCAGAGGGGACAGGCCACGTGCCACAGGGACACCCCCAGCATGACGTGCCAGCTGGAAATGCCCATCCACAGGCAGGTTTTGCAGGGGACCCTCTGCTCTGCTGGGCTGTGTCTGGTCCAGCCCCGGGACCATCGCTCCCCATCGCTCCCCACAGCTGTAAGGGAACACGTCGGCTGTTACTAACCTCTGGGGACAGAGAAAACGGTCCCTGGGCCAGCTCTGCCCCCGAGGACAACTGTAAGCACCCTCTGGAGTCCTGCCACACCTGAGAGGAGGGCTGTGTATCATAAAGCTCAAAAGAAGGTATTCTAATATTAATTATAAATCTAAGATGTATAAAGTTCTCACAAACTGTGTTTTACTTCCAGAAAAAAACCCGTCACTTTAACTTTGTAAATATTTATGTAAACATTATTTACAAAACTTTGATATTATATATTATTTGATTGTATATGTACACAGTGTAAATACCTTTGTACCTCTCTCTTGTATTCTAAATAAAAATGACTTGGAACATTTATCATTTAGAAGAGGGACAGTACGAGAGCTTTATTTTGCTGTGCTGGGGGAAGGATGCAGCGGCTGGGATGAGGGAGTGTTTAGAGGAGCACAGGGTGGATAAGGAGATGTACCATCGTCTGCGGGACCAAACAGGGCGTCTGGGAAGGGGAAGGATCAGCTTTGGGCTGCAGAGGCCCTTTGGCGGGTCTGGAGAAGGGCTGAGCGCTGGCTGACCGGTGTTGTGTGGGCTGGCACCTCCCTGTCTCCACGTGTATAGCCTCTGTTTGCAGCAATTGCTGTTGATATCCTTTAAAACCTTCCGTGAATCAATGGTTGTGCTGCAGCCGTGCTGGGGTACAGGTGCAAGCCTTGCTTGAAAGAATAACGTTTGTTTTTGAAGGTTGTCGCTGCCGCCTTTGCTATTTTCTCAGCAGCTCCGAGCGTCTAACTGCTGTCTGCACGAATATGTTGGTGTGGAAGTTCTGCTCATTTATTTACTGTCAAACAGCTTTGCCCAGGGAAGGGGCAACTTCCTCGTCCGTTGGGGCTGCTGGAGCCGAGCCCGAGCGCTGTCCTGGCCTCCATCACCCTGGGGCCCAGCCGCGGCCTCCCCGCAGCCACCCCCGGGTGCAATCCGCCTCGGGTGTGGGGACAGGCCTGGGCAGGCCCCCAAAATGGGGCGGTGGGGCCCTGACAGCTTCAGGCCGGGGGTGTGGAAGGGGGGTGAAAGGTTCGTGGGCCGCGGACACCCCCCGGGCCTGGTTTCGGCAGTGGGGCTCTCACGGAGCTGACCCGGGCGGTGGGGCTACGATGGGTGGGCTGAGACCCCTTGCCCGCACTAAACATGGCGCCTCTCTCCTTTTCGTTCCCGAGGTAGTGAAGCCCACCACGCCCTTTCCTGCCAGGAACCAAAATGGCCGCCCAGCATAACGCGTTCCCATCAGTCCTGCCCTCACTCAACATGGCGGCGCCAGCAGTCAGCATGTCGGGCGGAAGGCGCGTGTGGGCGGGACCGCGGGCGCCGCACCGCCCGCACTCAAGATGGCGGCCATCAGCATGCGGCTGCCGGTGGCGCGGAAAGCGGTGGCGCCGAGCGCGTCCCGAGGCGGCGAGAAGCGCTTGGTGGCACCGGGGGACACGATCACCACGGACACGGGCTACATGAGGTGGGGACAGCGGCGGCGGCGGCAGGGCGGGGCGCGCGGGCTGGCCGGCCTCGGGCTCTCCTCAGGCGGCCGCGCTGTCTCCCCGCAGGGGCCACGGCACGTACGTGGAGGAGGAGAAGCTCATCGCCTCGGTGGCGGGCGCCGTGGAGAGGGTGAACAAGCTGGTGTGTGTCAGCGCGCTCAAGAGCAGGTGGGCAGCGCGGCCGGGGAGCGGGCCGGGGGCTCTGGGCCGGGTTCGGGGCGGAGGAGGCGTTTGACGGCCGCTCTGTCTGTGCCCCCCGCAGGTACAACGGCGAAGTCGGCGACATCGTGGTCGGGAGGATCACGGAGGTAAAGCGGGGGGGCCGGGCTGGTGTGTCCCAGCCCCACACGACCCGGAGCCTCTCTGAGGTTCCTCCGAGCCCACTCGTGTCCCTGCGCAGAGGGACGGACAGCCGGTGGGTTTACACAGGAGAGGCTGGCAGTGGACCTCTCGCGCGGCTGAAGAGCTTCTGTGCAGTTTTTGAGGGTCTAGCAACAGATAATTTTTCTTCTCCAGGTTCAGCAGAAGCGATGGAAAGTGGAAACGAATTCCAGGCTGGATTCAGTCCTGTTGCTGTCGTCTATGAATTTACCTGGGGGGGAACTGGTGAGTGGTGTTGGTGCAGAGCAGTGCCAGAGCCCTGTCATCTTCTGCGTCCATGGCAGAAGCTGGGGGGTACTGGGAAACTGGGGGGTACTGGGAAGCTCTGGAGCCCTTCCCCCAGTTAGCACAAAGGTAGTGTTGGGTTTTGTGGGTGGGTCTGTAGTGCTCCGTTATCTGTAACTCTCAATGTTATTTGGACATAAACACTTCAGTGACCTAAAGGTGCACCAGTCTGGCTGATTTTCCTTTGGTGACCAGATTGCATCTTGTATGGCATCCTCAGGTCCCCCGGCGATGTAGGTATTGACTGTTTTTTTTCTCATTTTGAGCTACACGTAACTTTTCTTGTGTTGTGCATTTCAGAGAAGGAGATCAGCGGAGGATGAGCTTGCGATGAGAGACTATCTGCAGGAAGGGGACCTCATCAGTGTATCCTTCCAGTGCTTGCACTCAGAAGAGTCAAAGCACACGGGGAGAGGAGCCAGACCTCAGCTAGGCTGGCTGGCAGTGAGAGCTCTCTGCCAGGGGCAGCCAGCGGCTGTTGGCCCTAGGCAGCGTTAGGCACCTTGTTTCCTTAAGTGGCACTGACAGGCGGAGGTCCAGTCTGTATTTTCTGACGGGGCTATATCACTGCACACCCGGAGTCTGAAATATGGGAAGGTAAGCCCTTGCTCTTGGCCTAATTCTGCTCCATTTGACTTGTATAGGGTTTTTTGGGAGTTTTTTTTAGGAAAAAAAGCTCTGGACTAGAGCAAGATGTTGTTATAACCCATTCCTGCCGGTTAGGATGAACCGTAGCTCCTACGTGGGAGCACTGAGCAGTTTCCCCAAAGCAGAGGAGTGTCTTTGAGTTGCCCTTTGTGCTGCTCTCCCTGCCCACAGTTACAGCCTGAGAGTCCTGTTTCCCCCGCTAGCCGCTTGCAAATTAAACCCTGGGAAGAAAAATCTTCTGAATCAAACTTCATCACTCCTCTTCTGCAGGCCATTGCCCCTGTGACTTGGTTCTCTCTCCAGGGCTCTATTTCAGGCTTTACACAGTTGGCACTTATCTCTGGTTTTGTGCATTGAAATAAGCCAAGGGGCCACTGGAGCGTAGGCTGCAGTTTGGGATTACCAGACCAAAGGTATTAGCACTTAAAAGATGAAAGCGAAGTGTGCTTATTGCACAAAGGGTGAAGGACAGCGACTGGATTAAGAGGGAAAGTGCTCTGCTAAATTGGGCCTCTCACTTCTCATTTTTCTGCAGGGATGGCTGATGTGTAGTTCCGATCGAGATATTATTAACATTTGTGCTAAGCACTTAGAGTATTCTTCATCTTCAAAGGACTGCGCAGGCATTAGCTAATCCTCCCAGCACTCCCAGAGGCAGGCAGGTTTTATATTCACTGTTTCACAAGAAAAAGTGTTAAAATTGGTTCCTAGACCAGGAGTGGAGTGTATGTCAGTGACTTGATGTTATCTACATGTCTCTCATGCTGAGTCCTGTGGTCTCCTCTTCAGCTTGGCCAGGGTGTGCTCGTTCAGGTCTCGCCCTCCTTTGTGAAACGCCAGAAGACTCATTTCCATGACTTGCCCTGTGGTGCATCTGTGATCCTCGGCAACAATGGTTTCATCTGGATCTACCCAACTCCAGAGCAGAAAGATGAAGAGACAGGGAGCTTCACCACCAACCTGGAGGTGAGGGTTCAGGGAAGATGAACCTTCTCCTACCAGCGATGTTTTGTTAGTCTAACATGGTCAGAGGCACATGAATAACCTGAGACTTTCAAGATTTGGTATTAGGTTCATGGAAGAGCTTTTTGACAGTAGGCTTGCATTATTTCCTTGTGTATTCATCTCTTTTCCACTGTCCTTCCTCAGCCCGTTCCCTTGTCTGACCGGGAGGTGATCTCACGGCTTCGAAACTGCATCGTGGCTCTGGTTACTCAGAAGTTGATGCTCTTTGACACCAGCATCCTGTACTGCTATGAGGCATCCCTTCCTCATCAGGTACAGTGGCAGCCTACTGAGCTAGATGAGATGTTCCTTTGAAGTTTACAAGTCATCTCTTGCCTTCCCAAATACTGGTTTGTGTCCTTCAGGAAAGATTAGGAGCTGTCAGTAGCATCTTGATTTCTTCTGGTCTCTAAGAACTGCTAACTCTGTCAAAGTTGACTTTGGTTTGGACCCTCTGCTGTGACAGTTTTGTTAGACCACAACTCTCTACATGTATTTTACTTGCTGCGTGTTGCTGTGTGCCGGGGTCTTTGTCCCTGCAGAGTTCAATAGCAGTAGATGCTATTTGGTGCCAATGTTACTCTTCTTTCCATTCCAGATCAAGGACATTCTGAAACCAGAGGTGATGGAGGAGATCGTTATGGAAACCCGACAGAGGTTGCTGGATCTGGAGGCGTAGGGCTCGTGGCCAGAAGCAGTCATTTGAAGACCCAGCATGGCAGCTTATGATTCTCAGTATTTCTTTTTTCAATATTCCAGTCCCCAGCGTTCATTCCACACTTCAGAAACCACCAAAATTCCTCATTTTAACTCCGAGGGTACCTCCTGAGCCCTTTTAGTACAATAATACTAAATAGTACTTCAGTACAATAGCCTTTTAGTGCAGCAGCCTGAAAAATTGATACCTGACCTTTATGAAGATGCAGATGCAACTGGGGCATATGTCATAGCACTTGTTGCTGTGTCTACTGCCCCGAACTTTGTGCAGAATGACAGAGAGAAAGGGACGTGTTTTGTCATGTTTCTCTCTCCCCAAAGGCTTTCTAAATGGTTTTGATTTTCCTTTACTGTGATACAGATCTGCCAGTCTGTCCCCTGACAGAGAGCTCTTGTTGTCTTCTTAAGACTGTGGATCACAGGTCTAAGTCTTCAGAGGACAGGAGTACCCACACCCTTCCTAACCACATTTTGGGGCTGGCTGCTCATGGTTTCTATGTCTCAAGGGTATGAGATCGGAAGTGGCACGATGTGGCTGTCCACACAGGCCCAGAGCCATGGGCGAGCAGTGCCTTCCTCAGTCTGTGTGCATCCTACTGGTCCCTTTTTTATGCCTGATGTGCTGAGCTTCTCCTCTGAGGAGGCTCCAGTATTGTTTTGTATTAAATATTTTACATTTCAATAAATTTTTTGAAACAGATCAGTCATTCAGGAGTGTGTGCATTATCTTGTCTTTCTCCAGAATTGAGTCTAGCTTGAGAGCTATGGTTGGCTCGAGTTTCCTTGTGCCAGGACACTCAGAATGGTTGCAGCGTCCTGTTATCTCCTCTTCCAACAGTTGCTCCTCAACCCATTCAAGCAGGATTTGACCTTCCTCTTCAGGATATCTTCTGTGCAGAGTTCCTCTGTAAGCAGATCACCTAGCATTGTTCACAGTGGCTCTCTCAACATTGCTTTCTTGCAGGGTCCCACGGAGAGGTGAGTCACGCAGCAGCTGTGCCTGGGGGGTGACAGGGAACCCAGTATGACACTGGTGAAGATCCTCCGGCCAGTTGTTGGAGGTGGACATGCTGAGCCAGGCCTTGGCAGTCAGTCACTTGCCTTCTCCATGCAGACTGGATGTGATGCTTTCCTTAGAGCGTCCTCTTACACCTCTGATGCTATATTAGAGCTGCTGGTGTTACGTATTTGTATTTTATTAGAGCTGCTTGCACCACAGTGCTGCAATTCTTAAAAAGGATGAAAAAGCAAAATGTCTGCCCTGATTGTCCCTGAATCTAATTCTAACGTTGCAAATTCTCCTGCTTGCCCCAGGCAAAAGGAAAATTTATTTGCTCCATTTTTTTCTGGGAACTAGAAATACCCCTTCATCGCTTCTCATCTCACTGAGTGCTCTGTCCGTGGTCCAGTGTGAGCACTAGGTGGCAGCTTCAGATCGTGTTTGTGTCCCCAGCAGCTCTCTCTTGCTGCCCTGCCAAACAGGCTGGACTCCTGCCACCAGTGCTGCTACCTAAATACTAGAGCATTATGGAGCTTGGTGGCTAAGGACAAGCAAGGACGTGGGTAATCCGTTCTGCTGCTGCACAATTCAAACTTCTGCCCCTGCTGCCTCTGTAAAATAGTACTTACCTCCTTGGGGATATTGATGGAATGCTCCATGCAAGACCCAGGAATTGTTATTTTTGAGTCTTATGAGGATTGCCTAATAAGCGTTGCAACAATCACAATCTCAAGATGACTTGAGAAATTAGAAAACCAAAGCTTGATGGTGACACTTTCAGGTCTGTGCATGAGGCTGGTAGCAGCATTATCCACATCTGCTTGGACAGGAACAGTGCAAAAAGACTAGAAGTTTCAGCAGCCCCTGCATCTTCTAATTAGAAAAGTACCTCTTATTTCTTCCCTACCCAGTTGTTGTAGTTTAGCAGATGTTTATCTTATTACCATATGGGGAGATTTGGGGATTTCTGCTGTGAGGCTTCTAGGTATAAACAGATTGGCGATATATAAGCAATGAGATTAAAAAAGGGAACATCAGATACTTTAAAGCATTTTTGAAGGCTGATGGAGAGGTCTGTATTTAATAACCTGGTAAGGTTTGGTTACAGATCTTTTCTGATATGTGGAGGCAACTGACGGTATTTTCCTCCCTGGCCACGAGGGGTCATTGCTGTTCTTTATGAATTCAGCCAGCGCTGTGCCAAGCCCAGACCCAAATTCTTCAGCGTGGGCATTGCTGGCAGTTCTGCAACCCCATCAAGGACAGCTGTGCAAGCCAGCAGGTGACAACAGGTGAGAGTGACAAACTTACATGGGGAGGGATGAACTTCCTGAGCAGTTTCAAAGAAGGGTGCCAGGCCAGCTGCCATTCACTCTTGGTTTGGCTGAACCCCTGTGACTTCTCACTCTCTGGACGAATGTCAAGGGCCACCAGTGCTTATCCATCTCAAAAGCAACTGGATGAGCTGCTGGGGCTCATGGTTCCCAAATGGAGAGGCTTCAAGTATCACTGTTCAGTCATGACCCACAATATGGCAGATGACTTCCCTGGTGCCCAGTGGAGATGAGTGAGGAGTCAGACAGGGCCTGGGGGGGTTCTGCATCTCGGGTAGGTGGGGGAGCTGGGCCCCCTTTTTTCCATAGGCAGGTCTGCATGGGAGGATGGGCAGGCTGTATAAAAAATGCCTTTGAAATGGGAAGTGCTCGAGATGTAAAGGAGGACTCCAGCAAAAGCAGTGTCCTCTTGAATACTTGAAACAGTCTGTGGGATTTTGCTCTCTTGAATTCTTTAAATAGTCTGCGATTTTGCTAGGCAACTTCTAAGCAGGAAGGGTGAAAAGGAAGAAGCTATGGCTTCTCTGGTTTAAGGCAAAACTATAGTCAAAAATGGGGTGGGAAAAATCCAGTATTTTCATATGGGAACTAAAATGCCCATGCATGCATTAAAGCAGCTCAGACCAATCTGATTTCTTTGGTCACCAGTGTCTGACGGCGTGGAGCCTGTTTGTAAATCAGTTGTAGCACCTGCCAGTGCTGCGTACTCCAAGGTTAATACATGGCACAGATGTGCGTGAAAGCGGAGCTAGTAAATGGTTCCCTTGCTGGTGAGGGCTGCCGGCAGGAATGAGAACACAAAATCACTTGTCTGGAGAAATAATTTTCCTGTTTCTTGGTGCCAGTGTTGATTCATGTACTTATATGAAGAACGGCAACCCTTCCCTTTACTCCCAGTAATAACCATTGGGATTTTAAACTTGTGCTAATGGGTTATTAATCCAATTACTGCTGCTTATTACATTACTTTTGTATCATCTGCATGCAGTTTTGCTGTTCAATTGAGGTGAACGGTATAAATACACCAAGCTTTGAGCAGACCACAGAAGATATGGAAATCCCACTGAGATTGTAGGCAGCTTTGAAACGGTTGTCTTGGGTTTCTGAGGACTGCTAATTAATATGCTAACGTTTATTATTTGGTAGAGTTTGAAGCTGTAAGACATTGTTATGGAGGGAAGGAAGGAAACATCACTGCAGCTGTTGGACCTTAACAACCCCACTTAATGGAAGGTAAACAGAAAAAGTACTGACATGTCTTTTATGAAATATATGGGATGTACACAGGCCACATGCAAGACTCGATTGAAAGGAGGAATCTGTAGATTTTTCTTTAGTTCGTTCTGCATTCACACAATCTTTGTCTTCTCTAATAATTTCTGAACCTACTGGGCAACTTCAAGTTTGTTAACATGAGACCAATTGTGTTCATAAAAATGGGCAGCAGGGTAGGCAGCAGAAAATACAACACCCTTCAGGAGGGAAAAGAGGACAGATATATTGCTGTGATATTTGGGGAGTGACCAGCTGGCCCATCTGCCCATGTATAGCCCTGGATTAACTACAGCACTGCTTTGGAAACGTGAAATGCTTTTGGAGTAACTGCTGGGTGGAAAGAGGTTGAGGACTGCTGGCAAAGAACCTGCCCCACTTTGCTGCTTATGATTGCAAAGCATCAGAAGGAATACCTGACTGTTGACCTGAATGATAAATTCACCTAGTCTGTTAAATAAAAAGTAAATACATTCGTGTAGATCTCAGGTGAGGCAAGGAGAAGAGTCTGTATTGTCCAGAACACAAGTTCTGCTTATTTGCAATTACCTTTGTGTATTTTGGTCAAGGTCTCCTGAGTATTAGGGACCTGTGGTAGTCTTCTGGAGTTCCCACTGCTTCAGCTCTGCTGTGGTAGGAGAGATTATCCAGGATGGTCCCATCGGACCCAGAAGGGAATAAGTTTTTCAGTAAAGGATGGCTGGTATTGTTTTTTGTAACATGTTTCTCTCAGGCTGCTCAGCCTGTGTTGACAGCCAGCTTTGTTTCCTCTGTTTCCTTCACCCCGTGGGAGTGGAGCAGGGGGTTAGATCACTGCAGGAGAAGCTGATCTCCATTACTGAGATAAACCTGGAGAAATCCTGCTGAGTTTGAGAGATGCGAGCCTGGATTTGTCTCAGTATAATGTACCAAAATTTATCTCTCCTGCCTGTGTGTAGCACAAACAGCCCCAGTACCTGCAATATGAGTCACTGATGGAGAAATGCAATAGAAAGGGCTTGGGATCAGTCTGCTGGCTCACAATTAAGTGATGTAGGAGCAGACTGGCAGAGCAGAGGTGGAAGATCCCTTAGGGCCCTATGAAGTGCTACATTTCAGATGCTATTGTTGGAAGATGAAAAATACACGTCTGCCAGGGACCTTGAATGCGGCGTAGGAGACATGGAGTATGTTTGGATTTGTCACAAGGGAGGAGTCCATATAAACAAGCCGCTCTGTGTCCAGATGGTTACCCTGAGCAGGACGCTAGTGTACAAAATTGCATTTGTGTGTTCTCCCGTTGTTGAGTGGGAGCAACCACAGACCTTTGACCAAAACACGCTGACCTCAAGCTGCTGCCTCAACCCTGTTCTATTCCCAAGGTGAACTGGAGAACGTACAAGAAGCTAAATATCTTCAGCGTCACAGTCTGTGCTCTTCAGCTCAGGGAACGCCTGTGCTGCACATCTAAGGGTACCACAGAGCAGGCTGAAGGATTTGGGGATTTAACTTCATCTTTGTACCAAATGGTGCACAAAAGTAGATCAATAAAATATCTCATTGTCACATACATTGGCCTCAAGGGCTGGTTTTCGTACCAAGTTCTGTGTGTGCTCTGACAGCGTTAAGAAGTGAAGTCCTTCATGCAAGCAGCGTGACTGATCCCTGGGTGTGGAAAAGCTGATGGCTGTGCATGCAGCCGAGGCAGTGAGGATCTCTTCTTCCCTGTCCATCTCTGTGAGGAATCCAGCGTCCGGATCTGGCCGGGGGCCTCAAGACCCGTGCGCAGGAGGGGGTCTCCAGCTGGCTTGAGGGCCAACAAGCTCTCCTTGTCAGATTAGGGGAAAAAAACCTGGGTGGCCCTTGCAAGGGAGTAAGGGATTTGATTTGAGCCTTCTGTGTCCTTGGCTAGCATTTTTGAGTGATGTTATGCTAGCAAATCCCTCTTCCACCTGTCATTTCCACCGTCTTCCCCTTCACTCCCCTCCCCTCATGGCTCCCCTTCACTGTCCCTCATCTTTCCCTTCGTGCCCTCTCCATCCACCTCATCTTCCCCTCAGACCCCTTCACAGCTCCCCCGTTTCCCTCACGGCTTCACCCTGGAGACACCTTGGGGTTCCCCAGCCCCTGTTCCCTCATCCTTCCCTCACGGCTCCCCTCTCCCTCACCCCCATTCTCCTCACGTTCCCCCCAGCCCCGCCCGCAGAGGTTCCTCTCCATCTCCTCAGGGGCTTCCCCCTCGGGACCCCTTCAGGGATCCCCACACTTCCCCCGGGCCGCCCCCTCCCCGCCCAGCACGTTCCCGTCATGGCGCCGGGCCGGGGCCGGGAGCGGGCAGCGGGGCCGGGCCGGGCGGGAGGCGGGGGCGGCGGAGGAGGAGGGGCCGGAAGGGGATGTGACCGCCCGCCCCGCCGGCCGGGGACGGGGCTGCGCCGCGCCGGGGGTTCCGGGATCTCCCTCGCCGCCTGCAGCCGCCCCCCGCCGCTCTTGCTCCGTGCCCGGCGGCACCCCCGGGGTCCTCCCCGCCCTGCGGCCCTTCACCCCCTCTTCCTGCCGGGCTCGGCGGGGTCCCCTCCCCGGGCGTGCGGCC
>VZTO01017375.1:0-47685 GCA_013400615.1 Syrrhaptes paradoxus | reverse complement strand
GGCCGCCCGGCCCCGCCGCCCCCCGCCCAGCTCCCTCCGCGCGTCCCGCCGCGGCCTGGCCGGGCTCGGCCCCGCTCCCGCTGCCCGTCCCCGGCCTTCCCCGCGGGGATGCAGCCGGGGCGGTCACCCCCGCTGGACCTCTTGTGGCTGCTGTGCAGGAACCGGCCTCCCGGAGCGCGTCCCCGGCCTCGCACCCTGTCCCCTGGCTCCGTGTGAGGCGGGCAGCAGGCCGGGAGGGCGGGCAGCAGGCCGAGAGGGTGGCCCCCTGCCCCGGCCCGGTGGCCACAGCGTTGGTTCGAGGCCAGCATGGCCCCCCAGGCCCGCTCTGCCCCCGCCGGGGTGCGGGAGAGGTAGCGAGGGTGTGGGCAGCCTGAGGTGTGCGATGGCCCGAGGTGAAGCGTCGTGAGGCCAGACCACAGGAGCCCCCCGACCCCTTCCCTCGCCCCAAGGAGCGTGTGGGGCCCCCAGGCCCGGAGCTGCCTCTGCTTCTCCTTGACATGTTTTCGGCGTACTCGATCCTGCTAGAGTTCAACGATACTTGAAGCCCAATCTGTGGCTCTTTGGCCTTTGCTAACTCAATGCTATGCAAAAGAAAAGGAGGAAAAAAAAAAAGAAACCTTGACACTGGTTGCAGTGGGAATGGCTGTGTCCTGCCCTGGGTGAGCCTACGCGTGGTTTCTTGCTTGTGAGATGAACTGATTCTCCTTTACCTGGTGGAAGACACGCTACATATGGCAACCTGAAACTTTGGTCATTACTAAACAGTTGGAACTTTTACTCTTTTTTTGTGTAAAGTCACCTAAGAAGCCTTGTTTCCATCTTCAGAAGCACTGGAGGAATCTGCGCTTGTCTTAATTCTTTGCCTCAAGTGACTTTATCATGCAGTGAGTGCAACCAACGCACCCACCCAAAACACGTTCTCCTTCAAAGCTCCCTCCCAACTTGGAAGATCAGGGATCACGGACTTCTTCAAAAACTTCTCATCCTGGGAAAGGCTGCCCATAGTTACTTTATGGGGCAGCAGCCTGGAAAAGTTCTTGGGGACCAGAGGAGGCCAAGTCTGCCTGCCCTGCACTTTATCAAAGGAGCAGGGAAGAAGGAGTCATCGAGGCATGGGGGCCCTCACTGTAACGTCTTCGTTGAACACGGTAAGAGGTTTCTGTTGGTATTTCTTCTGGTTTAATTTTGATATGCTGGGCTAGATGCAACATGGATTTATTCAAGGGCATGGTGCAGATACAGAGGTACTGTACTTTATGGAAATCCTTTGTTTTCTCTCCCTTGCTTCTTAAGTCAAATCTTCCGTGATTGTTTATTAAGAAAATACTTAATGTGGGTCCGATCACTTCAGTCCTGGGCAGAGGTTTTTATACAGCTAAAGGCAAAGCACAAGGAAGTAACTTTTTAACATTGTCTAAGTTTCTCATTTTTACCTTAGATATGTTCGGTTTAAGGTCTGGGAAAGCATTTCATCCTTTTTGAGTTGTCTGTTTTGTAGGTACAGACTAAACACACCTGTTAGTGATGCTATGGTCAGCGATAAGTGTTCTTTAATTTATGAGAGGGATTCTGGTACTTGGGAGAAAAAAGAAGACTTATTTGGAAAGTTTGTGGATGCTACTGTTGTGACAACTGGTGGGAGTAAAACAGTTTCTTGTTAATTTCTGTAGTGTGTTTACAGCACTTTTGGTTAGCAGCTTCTCATAGCTGGTTAAGCTTTCATCTCATGCTGTGATGGATTTAAGTGCTAGAGGTTAAAAGTGGCCAAGTTAGGGGTACAGCAACCCTGTCACTTGCTGGTCTTCCACAAATAAAGAGAGTGAGAATCTCAGGAAAGAAGCAGAATGAAAAGCTCAGCAGGACTCAGAGGTAGGTTCTCTAACTGTTTCAAATGTTGTGTGTTTTTTTTTTTTTTTTTTACTTCTATTTAAAAAATGACTAAAGAAATTATAAACTAAAGGCATCTCTACGCAAGTGAGACACAGAAATGCACTGTTCCACTGTAACTTTTTGGAATAATCCCTGTATTTACATAATGCTTTTTCAATTTCAGTATTATTAGACAAGATACACTACTGGCTGCTATCTTCTGCTGGAGAATGGGATTTTGACAAAGTTTCTTCAGCAGTTTTGTGAACAAAACAAAACTCCATCTATAATCTTCATGTAATTGAAAACTGAAATCTTTGCTGTGTCTGAGAGCACAATGTAGCAGTTAGTAGAAAAGTTTTGATTCAGCTTTGCTTTAGCTGGCCTTTGCTTTCAAACTTTCTCTCCTCCTTTGTTTCTAGAAGGGACCAAGAAATCCTGTGCAGTGTTCAGCAAAGACACAGACAGAGATGCTGTGTAGGTACTGCTGTGTTGGAATATTGTTTTGAGTTACATGGATGTTATTCCTTCTGATTCCCCCACAATGTTTGTGCACTGAGGTTATTTGGAAATTAAAGGTAGTGAAGGGATGGTTAGAGAACATAAGGGCTAACTTGGCCCTTTGATGATAAATCCGCTGCTAGATTTTTCCAAGCCATGCTTTCAGTCTTGTGATATGCCCACTCCTTCACCCCCCAGTTTTGTTGCTGCTTTTACTACTTTGGACAGAGTTTCAAGGTCAGATGAGAGACAGCAAGAACACGAGCTGCAAGCGGTACAATGTTCTAACTACCTTTGGTGTTCTGATGTGGTAGAAGAGACAGAAATGCTCCTTTTTGATCATCTAACAGGAATAGGCAGATGGTAACTTCTTGCCAGTATGACCTGAGGTCAGAAGATCCTAGCACATTTGCAAAGAAAAATAGCATCCATAATGTCCATATACCATATGTCCACGAGAGACCTCAGTGTCTTGATTTAGAAAAGAATAAACTTGAAAGGGGGACATCAAGGCCAGGACATCTGTTAAGAGAACTGCAAAAGATCAGCCTCGCTTATCCACATGAGGAAAAGTTTCTTTCTTTGAGTGTATGAAATGGTTCTTCGAAGTATAGGCAGTAGGAGGCTGTACCAGTGGTGTTGTTCAGCTCTGGTTTGAGTTTGGGCTGCTCCCATCCTGAAAAATGCTGTCTTAAAATATCTGCAGAAATAGAGGGAACAAAGTTCATTTTAGAAAGTTCGTCATTTCCGTCTATTTTTTCAATTGATCATTTGTCTTTGAAATACACAGTCTGACATACTTTATAATTGACAGAACCATATTTAAAGTTTTCAGTCCTATTCAGATACAGTGCCATAGGCTGTATTAATAAAAGTAGATTGGCGTTATTTAGGGGCTTAAATTTTTGCGTGTTTGTCTTTCAGTGCTTTCGTTACACAGTTTCTTCTAAATGCCAAACGCTGCATCTAGTTTCTCTGTCACGCTGTGGGAACTAATTTGTCCCAGGAAAATAATGTTTCTTGCTTTTTGTAATGAAGAAATGCTTAAGGAGAAATTCCAGGGTGGGTTGCTTAAAGCAAGCCCCTGGAGGTGTTGAACTCTTAAAGGTACTTGTTTGAAATTCTTGTATATTAAAACCCGTGATAGAACAACAGAAAAAAACCTCAATGCGGAGTTGGTAGTAGCCTGGCTCTTCTGTTACGGTTGTGTTTTTGTTGTTTAATGACCGATACTAACAGTGTAAGGCAGGATAACTTCCAGGGAAGGAATTCCATTTCTCAGTTGCTGCGTGTTCTCTGTAGTGCTCAAAGCAATGCATCGAAAGGCTTCTGAAAGCAAGGGGGCAACTGGCCAGAAGTCAGCTCTGCTGGTGGTCAGATGTTCTGCGAGAATAATGCAGAAAGGCTCTAAATTTTGTCATGACTTGACAATTGAAGAGTGCATTAAGGGAGAAAAATAATCTGTGGGCAAGTTTTGGACTTGTTTCTTTGTCTCGCTTCTTTCTCCACTGAGGGGATTGTTCTGCAAGCTGGAGTTCGCGCTGGTGCGGTTACCCTGGGCAGCAGAGCAGTCCTTGGCGGGATTTTATAGGTTACATCTTGACGCAGATTACTCCTTCTCTTAGATTGATTACAAGCTTGAAATGGAGAGAAAGCATAAAGGCAACATTTGCCTCTCCCCCTGTGCTTTTCTTGGCTGAAAAATGAGTCTGTAGTCGCTGCTTTTTGGGAATATCCAACCAACAGAAAAGCCGTGGTCAGCAGACGGTTAATGGGAAAGACTTTGTCGATGTATTTTGAAGTTTGCACCCTAGTGCGTCTTGTGCCTTTCCAGAACATTAATCTCGGCAAAACTCAAACTTCTGACAAGAAAGGTTTATTCCCACAGGGCTCAGCTCTGCTCCTGGAGCTGGTGGTAGTTAACTGGAGAGGCTGGAAACCACCACACCTTCTGTGAGTGTCCTGGGCAGGTGTTGCTGTGCTGGGTGATGAGCAGATCCCCTGAAGCATCTTGGCGGAACAGTACCTCCAAGCAAAAGCAGGACCCGCAGGCTTAAAAAATGAATTTTGATCATTAGCCCTGTGACGCTGGGGTGAAGAAGACTTGCTGGGATTACCGCTGAGCAAGGTGGTAGAGTTGTTCCGCAGCTCTGAATTCCAGTTACTGTGCAGTCAACTGTTGCGGTGCTGCTTGGCCAGCGGTGGAACAGTGTTCCGAGAGGTGAAATCCTGAGCAGTGTCTCTGCTTGTCTGAGCCTGAAAGGTTGGGTTTGAGATACGTTCTTTAATGCATAGATTGTGGTGGTGACTGGGAATGGGGGTCATTTTTCCATGGGCATGTTGGTGGGAAGTTAAGTGTGATTTTTGGATTTAACAATGGGAAATGATGGTAAATCATGTCTTGAAATAGAAGTCTTTAAAATGATGCTACAGCTTTGATGTACATATTTGCTGTCATTGGCGCTAGTTTTGCTGTGGCATTCAGAGAAATAATTGATTTGGGAGGAGGAAGAATCCTTGTGAAGAGGTTTTGAGTATGAGACTTTCTTTTATGCTGCTTCTCATTACGTATAATGAATCACTGGTAGATATCAACATGGTATTATAACTTTTTCACTGTTTTGTGTTTGAGTTACTTTGCAGAATGTCTAACTGTAAAGTTGGTAGAAAGAGAAGGAACTTTCTTCTTCAATCTGTGTTATACCTTTACACCACCAGGGAGTGATAGTTCTTCAGTTTGAGCTTCATTTTGAGTATCTTTAGAGTATAGCTGATAAAGCACTTGCACAAGAATGTTCTTTTCTTGTTCTCCCATAGTGATAAAATGTGATCTTTCTGATAGTTTCTCTTAAACGAGCTGTTTACCTTACTGTAAAGACAAACTGCAAGAACTGGATCAATTTTTCTTATACCTCTAGTGCTGAATATAGCTGAAGTCAGCCTGCTACAGTCTCTCACGTTTGATCTGAACTTTTCTTCTTACAAAGGTGCTGACATTTTTAGTGCTTTAACTAGGAAGTAATTATACAAATAGATCCATAGCACAGCTGCCGATTGGAGATGTGCCCTGTGAAATCCACCTTTGGGAAAAAAAAATAGAAGTGTCTTTTCCTAAATTATTGATGAAAATTTGAAATAATGTCAAATTTCATGTTTCAATCTGTTTGAAATTGATTGTGAAAATAAGTAAATCACTTTATAATTGTTTCCTTCTTCAGGACTTAGTGATCGCCTAGCATATATGAGTATATACTACAGTGTATACTGTGATAATTATGTTGGTGTATATGATTTTTATGAAATGTTGATCAATTTCATATCATGTAGGAAAATGCATAATTCCAATAAGTGTTGTTTTTTTTTTTTTTGTTGTGAATAAGATGTTCTTAAGAACTGTTCACTTTGGAATATACTTTTATCAGCTGGGTGGTCCAGAGCAGGTTGTGATCAAGCAATAGTGCATGACTTTGTACTCATTATCCTTTATCATACAGGTGAGGTCCATATATCTTCTTTATATGCAATATTCATTTATTAGATAGTCAATTGCCCGTACATGGAAATGATTTAAATGAGATTCTTTCCATACTAGAACTCTCTTTTTTAAACCCATGTCATTACAAACCTTGCATTAATCTTTTTCCATTGTTCCTTAGGGCATTTGTATATTCCATCTCTGTTTCACCAAGTGCAAAATCTGAGACTTGGAAGAACCTGCTTTAGTACTCCAGGTTCTGCTTTAGACCTGAAGCTGTCATTACATTGGCCTCACAGGAGTCTATTATTTAGAGCCTGCCTTCAGTATCTCAGGTCTGAGTTCTAAACTGACAAAACTTTCTTCATTGTTAGGCTGGAGATTTGGCAGCTCCCAAACTTTAATTTCCCTCCCTGTTAGAAGAGACTGATCCCCAGCTTTTGAGAGCATTGCTTATGTATCCAGCTTCGATGTGCTTCAGTATTAACCTGCTTAATGCTGGCATCTGCAGCACACCAAATGCAGATTTGTTCACTGCCCCTTTTATCATACAAAGCTCTTGCTTTATTTTTTCCTGCTCCAGTTATCAAATACCAGTAGGCTTCGCTAAGAAGCTCTTCCACAAAACTTCATCTAGGGTTAGGAAAGAGACCTAAGACTTGCTAAACTGCTTTTCTACACGGCGAGGTGGAAGATGATGATGATGATGGAGAAAGGCTAATCTTTTTCTTGGGCAAAAGCAGTTCTGTGTACTGACTAATCTCTGATAACTTGCCATGTTTAAGCAGTTCGTCTCCTTCATGACAAATAGGTTATGGTTGCTCATATGCCAGACTTTCATTAATAGATTGTGCTGGTTCTGCATTCCTATTTACAAATTTTAATAGGAAGATTATGTGAGAAGATCAGGACAGAGCAGCAAGAGAAAGCTGCAGGGTATTGTAATAGAAATCATTGCTTGTAAACGATCATCTCATTCAAGACACTTCAACATTTGCCAACAAATTAAATTGAAGAGTTTAAATCTTAAGCTTGAAAGTGAGGAGTTGGCACAGTCCCATAGCTGGGAGTTGGGAATCCTGAGTTTCACCCCGGTGCTCTCTGTGACAGGCTCTGTGGCACGTGGCAAATCACGAGGGGGCAGAAAGGTGAAAATGGCCTTGGAAAGTCTTGTCCTGGTGATCGTCATTTTAGGGTGGGGATGCTGTTCTGTTGTGTCTTGGAACAATAGGGTTGTGTTTCCAGCTGTGCTTGTAGGAACTCTGAGAGAGCAGGCAAGAAAGAAATGGGTGAGTATTGTCAGTTTTGTTTGCTTTTTTTTTTTTTAATTGCTGGGTTTACTCACATGGATGTGGCTGTAACCAGTGCCTTGGCAAGGTGTCATGCCAGGAATGCTGTTCACTGATAGCAAGCTGATAGCATGCTGCCTTAAGCCTCGGTCCCTGTTTGGAGTATTTTAGCATTCCCAGATCTCCCAAGGACATTCCTGTGGCTCCATCGGTGTACTCAATCCACGCCGTAAGGTTTAAAACATGTATTGCCGTGGTACTGAGAGTGGACATTCAGTATGTTATAGGTGTCATCTCTGTCAGCTGTATAAAATGCTCTGATTGATCTGCGTTCACGCAGGCTGAAGGAATCATTCAAAACACTGCTGTCCTTCTGGAGTTATTGTTGCAGATGGACTTTGCTTTCCTTTTTTTTTTTTTGACAGGGGGTGGGGGCTGCCTTCTATCTGCGATGTCTGTTGATGGCTGTATAAAGAGTGCTCCTGTCTTCCCCCAGCAGTCTTTTGTCATTTCAGGCATGCTGTGCCATTCTTGTGAGAAGCAGTAAGTCTTTTAGAAAGGTCTGTTGTGAATCGCAGAAGTCCATTGCTGCAAGAACGTGCAGAGCAGTTTCAGCAGAAGCAAGAGGGACTCTTGTTGCTTTGCTTTTGTTGACTGTCTTATCTAACTGAGGTTACATTTGGGGTGTTTTTGTTCTTTCCCAGCATTTCTTCCTTGCTGTTATTGGTAAGGTTGTGAAAATCATGAGCTTGCTTTTCCACAGAGTGATTGCTGCTAATTTACACAGACACAAGAAAGATCATCATTCTTTCACGAGTGAGGAGACTGCCTGATGTATGTTGTGTCACCTCTGTGCGCTGTTTTTACCTAATGAATTTCACGACAGATTATTAATCATTAAGACTTTAGTTTAGTTGTGTGTATTAAAGAATCAATATTGCTGGCTGTTACCTGCCTTGAGAAGCTTCTTATCCATTAGTGCTGCTTTTCTAAGGCATTTTGGTGCATTCATCTTTTAGACTGATTTCAGCTCCCACCTTATTCCCACCATATCAACTCAGCCCTTCTCGTCTGCCTTCCCAGGGCTGGAAATATGGCCAGCCTGCCTCTCTGTAGGCTCATCCTTTGAAGTGCTGTCTGATCAGTAGCAAATCCTGTTTGGTCCAGTCTCCTTAAAGCTTATAAAATAGTAATATGCTGAAGCTTATTCTGCTGTGGTTTGCACTCCACGTTTGCATCAAAGAGGGAATGGTGGAGTTGGGAGCTGGGAATAGTGTGTGATGAAGGCAATATTGAGTGACGTATTCTGCTGTTTGTTAGATGCCTGGGGTTTGGGATGGCAAAGTGCTGAAGTACAGGATTCCCCCCCTTTGCTGACCTGCTGCTTGTTCCCTGTCCGATGTCCATCACCGTTGGATGTGATGAGTGGCAGTACAGAGTGACCTGGGCATGTTCCCTCTGCTTCCCGTCACACTGGTGGTATATAGGAGGAAATTTTGCTTGCTTAACACATCCAGAAGCTACCAGCAAACGTACACGGGCTCTGTCGGGTTTTTGCAGTGACCCCAATGAGCTGATCAGCTGCCAGTCCACACCTGGGGTAGCTGATGGCATGGTCATGGGCTTTTTTTGTGTGTGTGTATGTTCCCAGATTAAACAATGTTGTTTTTCCAGAGGCTGAATATGTGAACGGTGGTGGGATAAGGACATGGAAACTTTAAATAGGAAATTGTTTGGGCTTTCAGGAAATGTTTGCTATTTCATTTGTGTTCAAGTTGCCCAATTTCAAAGGCTGCTTTTTAGGTGCTGTCTCTGATGTGGCTGGTGAAAGGCTGTTCCACAGTTCTCTGTTTTCTCAGTTTCTGGCACAACTGCAGTGGGTTATCAACAGGGCTGTGACACAGCGAACTCAACTGTTCTTGCTTGAATTTTCATGGTACCTTTGTAATGAACCTTGAGAAAATTAAACTGTCATTGGATGCACTGGCCACCAGGTGTCTTCTGTGAATCTTTGCAATAACTTGCTCTGGTTAAAACAAACCCCCTGCAGTAAGAAGTGTCTTGGAAATAAGCAAAAGCTAATGGCACAAACCAGGGTCAGAAGTGACAACCGTGAATTTCAGGAATAGTGGCTGTCAAGTCTTTTTAGTTACTTTTAGAACCTATAATTTTTCTGAGCTTGCTTGCTTGCTGATGAAGAAGAGCTTGGTAGGTGATGTTTGCTTTTGCTGTTAATGGGAAAATCTTGCTCCCTCACCTCCTCAAGCTTCATTTCAGCCCATTCTTCACTTTCTAAAACAAAAGAAATAGTTTTCAGTGATGTATTCCTTTTCAGTTATTGCTGTCTTCTGCATTTGGTCTCGTTCCCCTACCTCTTTTGTTATGCCACACTGACTTTTTAAAATTATATACAAATTTTAATTTTTTTTAAAATATTAAATTGGGTGGTCCTCTCATCTAGAAATTGATTCTGTAAATCCTGTTGTAGCATTGTGTCCGGCATTTCTGAACATGTTAGCTTTTCCTGGCAAGGATGCTCAGGGAATAACTGAAGACAATGCTCAGCCTGTTACAGCTATTACACAGTTGGTGTTGTCTGAATGTCAGAATTGCTGTCACAAAGCTAATTGTGGAGTTAAACTTTTATGAAGTCATAACAATGCTAACAAAAGCGAAGCTGTAATCTAGTAATACTCTATTTTACTCAAATCTCTTTTGGGTGGGAGAATTTTATAATGAAGAAGATTTAGTGCATCTAGCAAAATAGTTTAAGCTATAAATATGCATGCTTGAATGGGTTTTTATTATTTTTATTATCTCTAAGCTCTCTTCATATCCTCGGTAAATCTGACAACACAATGTTTGGTACGTTCCAGTTTAGCCAGAATTACTGGAAGGGCTATTAGAGCTATTGTTGTCTGGCTACGCCTAATGTTTGCAAATAACTTCGGAAAGATCAAATGACAAAGTTTGAATTGATGCCAAGCTGTTATTTCTCCTTAAATATATTTCACTTGGTGGATAAGAAGATACATTTAAAATTCTCTGCAATAAACCTTTGCTTATTTTAAGACTATTGATGGGCTGCACTAAATGTGTTTGATGTATGCTTTTTTCTTTTCCAAATGTGCAGCTATTTGATACAAAATAGATGTGCTTTACTGGAAATAACTGGAGGGAAGACGACACTATTCCCATCACTTGATACTGTTGATGTTCATGTAGGTGCCGCAATTTCTTTGCGTTCTGTGGGTTGTCTGATATGTCTAAATAGTGCCTCCCACACAGAGGCTTGGATGTCAAGGTGCTATCATGTTCCAGGTATTAAGCAGTAATTGTTGTTACAAAGTGATCACATAAGACAGTGTAAGTGTTGCTCAACCCTTCACGTTCCATGTCATTAGAAAAAAAATCTGTTGGGGAAACTTCAGTGTAATTAGACCTCACTGCAAGAATTATTGGTGCTTTCTACCTTGCTCTTGCTAGAGAGAGAGTATACAGCGAGACTTAGTGTGGTGGTAAGTACACAGACGTGTTGTGTGTTTTGTGTTGGTCCCAAGTGCAACTTGCAGATGTATTTGTTCTGGGACCGCTGCAGTGCTGGGTCTGGAGAGGGCCAGATCCTAAAGGCAATCCTGGTTACCCAAATGCACAGAGCTAATAACACCTCTTAAATAAGTAGGTAATACTTTGAGCCAAGCATAAGGATGAATTAGAATAATAAAGATGGGATTTTTGGAGGCAAATACTAGCTTTAAATGCTAGTATAATCATCTCTATTACTGCAGTTTTGTGTCTGCAAAGCGAAGGTACAGCATGACATTGCATTGAAGACCTGCCCTGATGTTGATAAGCAGACCTCTCCTGAGAGCAGTTGTGAGCATCACCGAGCAGTAGCATGGCTTTGTAATTGTGGGTAAAAACACGGGATTTGAAGAACATTAAATGAAAATAGTCATCAGTGCTGCATTTAGTGTCGGGTATAAGGATTCAAAGAACCATGAAATGTTACCATGAAATATTTGGATTCCACTCATTGGAATAGGCAGCACAAATCCAATGAGTGGTTTTGTTCTAATTTGATAACTTAGGTTACTTTTCCCCAGAAAAGTGAATGCTGAAGTGTATTGGCCGTGCTCGCATCATTTAGTCCCGTGGAACTATAGAGGCATTAAAAACACCAAGGTGAAAGACGCAGACACCAACAGAGCAGATGCTTTCCAGCTCAGACATCTCTGTCATCTGCAACATTTCCGAATTAGGAAGTGGTGGGCTTCTGCTGGGCTTCAGAACCTGATGATCTGGAGCCCCTGGTATGAGATACAGTTCATGGCCACCAGATAGTCTTGAATCACCCGGTGCTGGGGCTGCCTCGTCACCCTGGTCTCGGTGAGTCACGGCAGCGATGGTGGAACGCTGTCTGCCGGCTGATAAAGGGTGGATGTTGCGGCTGAAATGGGGAAATTGCTGGTGAGCCGCCTCTGAAATCACTGTACAGTGTGGTATCTGAAGTGCTTGGTTGGGCTGAAATATTTTGGCCATTCTGCATTTAAATTAGTTTAAATAGCTCTGTGGATGTCACCATTTTTAACTTCTAGAATTAGAAGGACGGCAGCGCTTCTGTGGTTATGAGGCTTTCATCTGCTGAAGTTGTATTTCAGAAAGTTGATGTGCTGCTTGTGAAATGCTCCCCTAAGGCAAATCAAGCCCTTTGGGGAGGGGGACTGAGGACCGGAGGAAACCAGACAGGCATTTTATGTTTAAATTATTAATATAGTACTTCTTATGATTCTCAAATTGGAATTGCTAGCAGCTGAATTTTAAAAATGTACTACTTCTAAAATTTTTAGAGGTAAAACTAACCCCATGCAAGTTAAAGGTGCTCTCTGCTACTGCAGAGACCTCTTTACAACAGTCTTATGCAATCACACTTGGATTTGAGTTATCTTTATCCTTCCTTTGGTGTGTGTGATGCTCATATCCGTAGCCAGCCACCGTGGAGGTAGCCACTTGTGCAGCGTGCATAAGAGCTCAGCGTCCCCGAAAGCTTTGGAGCCTCCTTTGGACAGCAAGGTCTGACTTAAGGGGAGATACATTGAAAAGGTAATTGTAGGGTGCATTCCCAACTTGTAACGAAATTCTGATGTATTTAAAATGGATATAAATACGCAGAACAATTATTATCACAATGATGCTGAATACAAAGCTGAACAAATGGATTTCTGGAGACTACAACAAACTGGAAGAGAGTAGGTTGGACATTTTGCCTTGCTCCTTTCCCCATCAAAAGAATGCTTAATTAAAAAAAAATCGGAGTGAAATACTTTAGGCAAAGTGCTGTCAAAAAAAGGGTCAGGGGGAAGGAGGTCCGTGGGTGAGCTTTTGCTAAGAAGTTCTGTCAGTGCACCTACACCCTGCCAGGGTTTGGCTTTGGGGCCCGCTCTGGCAGAGCTCTGTGGCTTTGAGCAGGTCCTGCTCCAACGCAGCCCCACCAGACCCAGGGACTTGGTGCTGGCGGCTGCCTGCATCCACCTCCTCCCACCACGCAGCACCTCCAACTCCTCTTGAGTACAAATCACCTGTCCTGACTCTTAGCGGCTAACGCATCGAACTGAGCCTCCTGGGTCTGCTGCTTTGGTGTGAAAATTGCTTTTAGCCCGGGATCATACCTGGGACGTTTCCTGAAAGGTTTGGCTGGAGGAGCTGGCCTCGCCGGGGCTTGGCCTGGGAGTGTTCTATGAGCCGCACAAATAAAAGCAGAAAAGGCGGACGGGGGGAGGAGGACGGCGGGAATGTGCACGGCTTCTCCGGGGCTTTTCTGCCGCTTCCTGCTGCGGGGGTGGTTATGAGCCAGCCGGGATGACAGAGCTCCTGTTATTTTGAAACGTAGCGTACCGCAGATAAACCCTGACAAGGACCTTCGTTCCTCCTTTCCCTGATGCCACCTACGCTTGTCCTCCCACATCTGGCTCTTGCGCACAGTAGCGATGAAAACTCTTGCTACCAAAACCAACCCAAATAAAACTGAAAAAAAGCAGTTTTTTCTTTAAGCCTGACATCAGCTAGTGTTAAGTTTGAAAGAATAATACAGACTTTTAAATTTTTTGTTCCAATAATTTCCTCTCAGTGCGAGGATTGTCCTTGGGTAAGGAAAATGTCTATTTTCACGCTGGGTAATTGAGGTTTGTGTAGGTCGTGATTCCAGGGATGCGCCAGCGCCCAGGCAAATGAAATGCTCCATTCTTCCTGTGGCAGGGAACAGCAGTGCACATCACGGGTGGTTAACAAGTACCTGCTTGGTTTGTTCGGAAGTCAAAAACCAGATCCCTTGTCTTTATGTTCTTTATCATCATAGAGCTGGAACTTTGTGCTCTATAAGCCCGTATAAAAGATAAGACGACTTCTAGATAGGAGTGGGAGAGGGTTAAGAAAAGGGTGGAAGAGTCTGAAAAGTCCTCGGGTATGGGATAATTTGTGTTTGCTTGTTTGAATTAGAAGCGCTGTATTTTGTAATGCTAATAGTGCCGATACACCGAACGCTGTGCACATTGATTTTGCTTTGATTTTTCATTGGGGAGAGGGAAGATTAAACTCTTCTTGTGTAACGATCTCCAGTGGATGCCTCTCCAATAGCCACCTGTCCTTTGTGAATTTGTGTCGTAGATCCCCTGACATTTCACACTCATCTTGCAGCTGCTCACCTTTTGTCTTCCATTGTGCTAAAGCTGATTTTTGGGTTTTTTTTTGGTTTTGTTTTTTGTCTCTACCAAGTTGTTGCTTTTTCTCTTGGAGAAGCAACTGCTATCTTGAAATGGGATGTTCTTGCAGGTTGGCCGATTGCTTTGTATTCCACTGGACTATGAACATCCTGCTGTTGAGCTAAGGAACTGAAATCCTTGTTTAGAAAAGAAAATCATAATTTCTTACTGCCTGCTAGAAAAGCTGTTGGCCAGCACTTGCAGGTGACCTGCCAAGGATTTAAAAAAGAAAAATTGGATTTTATCCTCTTTTTTTTCCTGGTTTTAAGATGGTCAAAGCTGGCATGAAAAACTGGTGGTTTTCTGAGAGGGGCTTTGTCTGCCCTAAGCAGCAAAAAAAGAGCAAACCTAATCTTGTTTTTCTTCTTGGGGTCAACTTTTAAGCTCTTGAATATATTAGTTTGCTATTGAAAAATAGTATTTATTTTTTTTCTGCCCCTTTATGTAAAGGGAAAGAGATGTCTTGCCCACATAATTTGCTATTTTGACATCTTCTTTCTATAGTTCTGCGTAGTTGTTCCTTCCTGCTGCATTTTGGGAAGATGGAGCTTAGAGACTGATGATGTCTTTTTGGGGGCAGCTGTACTGGAAACGCCGGTGGTGTCCGGAGGAGTTGATGTGTAGACATTCCGGCTCTCCTCTCCCCCCACAGCCTGGAACTCTTGGAGCTACTGCTCTACTCACAAGAGTGTTGCCACCTCGGATTGCTGCTTCTGTAATTAAACATACAAGTTCGTGTAAGTCGTGAATGTCTGATTTTAGTGAATATGTTGGCAGTCCCTAATCTGCAAAATATTGCCTCCAGCTGCTTAGTGGAAACAAAAAATCAGCCCCATTCTTGGGAGATTCCTTTTCAGCTTTCTTGATGCAACTGATCAAAGTTTTTACCCAAACTCATCTGTATGACTGGATCATACCGTCTGAGTGGTGGACAGAAGACTGTTGTGCGTTAGAATAAAAAGCTTTGTTTTGAAAACCTGTATTTTTCTCTTAGATTGCGATTACATGGGATGGGTCTTTGATTTCCACTTTGTTTTCGCCAGTTGTTGAGGTCTGACCTGGAGCTTGCTGGGAGGCTGACGCTGTGATTGCAGCACTTTGGTGCAGGACAGACGCTCATGACTTTCAGTTCAGACACCTTCTTTCGTTCAGTCTGCTGATTTTTATTCATTTTAACAAACAGTAGCAGAAATTGAAGAAACAACACACAGGTCCACCTCTTGGTAATTTCCTTTCTTCCATCAGCCCTGACCTAAACAGCAATGGGAAAGAAGAAACATAATTGTAGTAAAACGTTGTGTGTCTCCTTCACACCGTAAACCCTGTACTTTAGGGAAGATTGTATTGCTGGACTCAATAGTCCAGAAACATTGTCCTTCCATTTTTTTTCCACGTTGTCCCTTTTCTGCAAATAATATTTTCATAAGATGCTGTCGGAATTTGTTTTTTATTTTTTTGTATGAACAGTTGTCTTTCTAAAAAAATCCTTTCAGGTGAGATCGAGTTTGTCTTTCAGCATCCATGTTCAAAGGAAACATCTTAAGGATCACAAAAAGCTAAAAGCAGGGAAGAGGCCATCTTGCTTTTGCAATCCTTTGGGCTTTGAGATTTTGGTTTGTAGCACTTGATGTTTTTTTTAAACTCATGTCTAGGGACATTTTATCATCCTCCTCTTTCCTGTTCCAAGCAATTACCATTTATTTTATCTTCAAGCAGCAGCCTGTGGCAATAAATTTTAGGAAATTCCTTCCCGCCCTTTATTAAGCCCTACATAATAGCTTCCGCTACTCACTCATACATTCATTAAGAAGAATTAAATGAGTGCTGGCGGCCATTAGCAGAGCATTTAATAACCTCTCCAAGGGAAGGTGCAGCACATTGGAATAAATGAACAGGAGCAAAACCAAATGAAATAACTTCCTAGAATATGCTCAACTAATTTGTTCTTTAAAAAATGACTGATTTACATGAATGTAGCGCTTTAAAAGATGCTGGTTTGAGACCCCTGGCAGAAGAGTCCCCAGTTCAGAAGATCCGCAGGCGGTGAGCGCTTGGCTGTGGTGCCTGGTGGCTTTTTAGGGAGAAAAAGGGGCATTTTGGTGTGTCCAGCCCACTTCCCCAGCTGCTGGTGCTGTCAGCAAGGCTGATGGCTGTGCTTGCGGATTGCAGCGAGGACATCTGTCTTGCAGGAACTGGGCCGTTACTAATAGTTCCTCTAATCGGGTATCAGCCACGCCACAGTCTTCGGATGCTAGTGATGGCCGAGCCCTGCCAGGCTGGGTTACGTGAAGAACTGAGACCTGTTAACAGGAAGCAGATTACCCCCTCCATCGGTCCTTAACTTCTGTTTTAAAGAAGATTCACTCTTGGCTGACATTTGGTGTATGAGGGATCAGAGTCTAAATTACCCTTATTTTCTGAAATAAAGATCATTAGTAGATATCATTGCAAGCAGTTTGCTTAGGAGATCTCAACTCGTAAAGCACCGGGATTAATGATAGCCCTGGAGTGGCTGAAGGGTTTTGCCAGTGGCTCTAGTCCCCTCCACCGGTGACAGTATTTAATGTCCATGTGCCTGGTCTGATCAGGGCAGACGAAGAAGAGTTGCTGGGACCTGAGTGGATTAAAGCTCTCATTGAATAGTTTGCGAGGCTGCTTAGCTGGTTGTGCGTTTCCTCTTGTCTTGGTGGAAAATAGTCAGAGCTTTGAGATGATGCCAGCTCCTGGTCTACTCTGGTGTGCAAGTTGTTCTGCTGGGACACACCAGTGTGGAGCACACTCTGTACGGTGCTGGGCTTCCAGTGCAGCGGTCAGTGTGTCTCAGCCTTGCTCAGCAGCCTTTAGTGCTCGAGGGTCTAACATTGCCACCTTGTTTTAGCACACTTGAAAGCTTCACACGACTTTTACTTGAAAAATAAAAAAAAAATCTAGTAAAAAAAAAGTGAGACTTTACAGTAGTAGTTTTTATGGCTAGTGTTTTGTAACGGAGATGTTGACAACCTTGCTTTCATTTCACTGTTACCTGTTTTAGAGGTAAAAATATAATTCAAAAGTAATTCAGGTATTGCGGATGACATGTTTGTTGAGATTTGGTGGGTTTTTCTGCTGTAGTCATTTCTGTTCTTGTTTGAGGAGCTCAACGAGTTGAAAACAGTGACACAATAATTGCTGTTATTGAACCGAAGATGCAGTTTTAAGACTTTTACCTGGATGACTACATTTGATTGTTATTTTAATTTGGGTTTTTTTGGCAGATGAAAGATAATGAGAATCAGTTTGCAATTGGAAATATTTGCACTGGAGAATTCCCAATTTTAAAAAATAATTATTATTTCCCTACTTCCTAGTACATATGCAAGTTTCCTGTTTTAAATTCTTCATTATATTTTAAGCATCAACAGTATATGAATGGAGTGAAGCCGCACAAATCATTTCAATATGTGATGTGCTGCTAATACACTCAGAATATTTTATTCCAGTCTCTGTGCCAGATAATAGCTCAGATAATAGCTTTCAGACCTGTTGTAAATAAGATTGGAGAGAGATGGTGCGGACATTTGTTTTTAATGTACGGATGTATATATGACCTGGTGATTTGTATTGCTTTTTAAACAGCCTAATCGCCTTTCATTGAAGGGAAGAAGTAACAGGGAGAGGGGAGGATTTTGATGGAGCAGATTGGTTTGGGGTGTATCTCATGCTGTGATCCATGGACAGCAAAGTGTTACTAACAGCAGCAATGAGCCCGCAGCTTAGCAGAGTAGCGGGCTGAAATACTGATGATGAGCTAATTCTTATGGGGTCAGTCCCCTGTAATAAATAGCAGCGCTGGTAATTTGCTCTTTTTCTGTTTTCTTGCAAGTTTGCAGTATTTCGCAGTTGAGCCCTGCCTTCTGAATGCAGGCAGTAAAAGCTCAGGCATTAAAAACAACCAACAAGCAGCCCTACCTCCATCTCCAGCTTTCCTTTCCCTCCACCCTTTCCCTGTGGTGTGAGCTGGTGGCACTGGAGCAGATCTCTCTGCATTTTAATTATGCTGGAAGCTTTTGTCCTGGATTTGAGAAACTTAGTTAAAGTGACAATGTAAATTGCAAATGGTTGCACTCATGCTAATAAAAGCTAAAAATTGTAATAATATCTTGATCAGTTTGAAACAATTCCTGATTCCTTTCCTTCTCTCAAGTAATACAAGCCATTCAGCCCTCTGACATTTGATCGGGAGTTCAGGCAGCCGCAGAGGCGAGCGGCAGCTTGCTAATGGATTTCTGATTGTTCTCCTGGTCCATTCTCCTCCTGATGAATGGTGCAGAGTCTGCTCTTGCAGTCTGGGGAACTGATAAAAACACTTTGCCATCATGTCATTATATTTCTCCGGGAGAGGAGAAGAGCAGATTTCCTTTGCTGTCCTGATAGTTTGCTATCCTGCTCAATTAGAGGGAGATATATGGAGGAGCAGCCTCCCTATTTGAAGCTGAAATTAGTTTTACAGCTTATATTGGGTCTTTCCTGGGCAGCTGGTGGAATCCCTGGCTGCTCTGGGGAGGCTTGAGCTGGCTTTCCTGCTGCTCTTTTGCCTTGTGAATGCCTTAAAGCACTGATGTTACACAGCTGACCGATGGAGGGCTTTTTTTTTTTGGGGGGGGGGGGGGGGGGTTCCTCCTGGACAAAACACCTTTTTATGCCAGACCTCTACATTTCAGGCGAACGTTACCACATCTGCCTGGGGTCAACACGCAGAGTCCCCATGTGTGACTGCCTTCAATGGGGCCATTATGCCAGGACCTCTTAAATATACTGCCACTGTTGGTTTAGTAACTTGGGTTGTATGGGTTTGGGGTGCCAATTCTAGGGTTTGTGGGTGCTAGTGGGGAAATTCAGGATGATCTTTTCATTTTAGTTGTTATGGGATAACAAGCATCTTGAAAATAAAATAATAGTGGAGAAAAAAAAACCCTTAATCTTCAGAATGATTCATTAAAATGTTTTTATTAACAGCATTTGAGCCCCTTTACCATCCCTGACAACTTGAAACAGCTCATTCCTTTCCCTTGAGGGATTGATTCCTTTCCCACTGCTCCTGGTGAGCTGTGAAAGTGAATTTCAGGCTTTGTAATTAAGATCGCTTGAGTTATTTCTGATTTGTCAACTTGACTAATGAAAGGCTTCATGCATTACGTCTCCTCTCGCTGCTACGCTCTAGCACGTGGAGGCATTTCGGGGGCTTTGTGGGTGTAAATCAGCGGTGTGCCAGCCCGCAGACTTTGATTGCTGGAGCAGTGGCACAGCTTAGCCCAGTGAGATCCCCTTCGGGCGATGCACCCGCATGTTTTGTTTTCTGTAAAACTCCAGGCTAATTCAGGCATGGGTTTTGAGCTTGCTGAAGATAGCTGGTGATAAACTGTGTTGTAACAGACCTACACAATAAACATTAATAATGCCTTGCAATACATTTTGTTCCCGTTCATCTGAGAACTACCTGCTGAGTGATTTAGCTCTCATTTCAGTAGATACATCTTCTCCTCCCCCTCACAGTTTTAGAAAAAATAACTAATAAATTGTTGGCTTAGCACTGTTTCGTGGCTTAAAAGTTCAGGCTGTGCTTTTCTTTCCATCACAATCTCATTATATTCCACAGCTACCTCTGTTGGCCTAGTTCAGATAAACAGTATTAACTTGTATTAAACCCCAGACCCCGTATGCACAGACTGTGCTGCTTTTCCCTTGCACAGAGAAGTTGTACCAAGGCTCAGTCCCTTCCGTGCAGGCGGTTGCCTCTAGGGAGAGCTGATGTACAGAGCAGGACCGCCCTGTGCTCGGTGCATTTTCAGAAGCAATATTTATTGGACTCATCCTCTCATGAGGAGAGCATCATTTGCTCAGCACATATTGTCTTTTGGTAGGATTTTGAAATGATACTCCCGTAGTTTAAGAAGCTTTTAAGTGAGATTTTCAAGCCTCTTTAGCAAGGAGATGGCCAATTTATCTTCCTCTGTTCCTGTTACTCGCTTGTTTTGACTGGTATTCCCACCATCCCCATTTTTTCCTGTTTTCATGATCTTTTCTGTCTCTTTGTTTAATCTCTAGTCACTCCAGAAAATGCGAGCCGGCATGATTTCCTGCAAACCTAGTACAGCTCATGGATCAGTTTCAAAGCCGTTGAATGCAGACCTACTGAGCGCTTGTCGTGGGAGGGCTGATGTTCAGGACGTAATATCTGACGGTGTCACATTGCCCAGTTGAGTCCCTGCTGAGATTTGCAGCTGGAGCTCTCCTCTCTGCTCTTTTGTTTGACTCCTTGATAAAAGCAAGTTGATTATTTTAACTTGTAATAGTTATACCCCTGTCCTGGGGACAGGTTAATACCAGATATCTGCACAGGCTTCCATTATCCCTTCATTCATAGTGGAGAAATGTGGAGAAATGTGCTGCTCTTTCCTGTGGATCCGTAACACTTTGGTTTGGTAACTGCTTTGGGGCCTTGTTTGCTGTTTGAACTCCAGACATTTGGTTTTTTTCTTTTTTTGAAAGCATGCCAGCAAAGCGGCATATTCAAATGTTTCCAAACTTTCTCAACTGCATAGAAAATAATCACTGTGCCAGATCTGCCAGGAATCTTTCTTATCATACATGTTTGTTTTTTTTTTTCTTTGATTGCAGTCTTGCTAAAAGGCAGCGTTTAGGCAAACATTCTTCTTTGTGTTCCTGGGATGGGCTGTCAGTTTGTTAGACCTCCAGCAGTCCTGTTTATTCACATATGCCTTTGGAAGAGTTGGGACGCAGCAGGTCGTTTTCTGTCTTTGTTTGCTGCTAAGCAATTAGAAAATAATTTATGGCTTTGTTTCTGCTTTCAAATCCCTTAAGAAAATGATGGCATATTCTTAACCCAAGAACTATGGCACTGAGACCTCTGCATCAGAGAGAAGCTGTTCCTCATCTGTGTTAGCACAGCGCTGGGGCACTCTGCCGCTGACTGGGCCCTTTGGCTGTTACTTAAAATTAAATGAATAATGAATTTTCCCATTCAACCAGAACTGGGTAAGTGATAGAAGTGACGTACGTGCTAGCTCCCTGCCTGGGAGCAGCAATGTGACTGAAAAATTGAATGTGGTTCAGGCGTGCTGGCTGATGTGCATGAGTACGGGAAGTAGGAGACGTCATTAGGACTTTAGGGTCCATCTGCCCCCCACTAGCAGGTAGCTGCTGTGCGTAACAAGTAATTGAGGTTTTATCCTAACCTGGTAAAACATTAGTGTTGTGGGTATGGAACTAGTGCCTAGGTTTATTGATTATCTAATAGGGTGGGTTTTGGTTGTTTAACCTGTTGAAGGTTAATTAAAAAAAGGATCGCCACCATAGCGACCTTATTATCCACCTGAGTATGACTGGGCAGGAGTAAGAAGTGCTTTGTGTACTGAAATTTGTTTATAAGCCTTTTCTAGATTGCTTTTCCACCACCCCCTGCTCTGTGCCTGGCATTTTTTCCCAGCTTGACATAAATATTTGGCTAAGGCTAAAGGGATGAACAGAATTACATACTATCAGCAGAATTAAAGGGGGAAAAAAATAAAACGTTCTGCCAATGACATAATGTGCTGGGTAGAGCAAAGACTTGACTTAATGCATCGTATTGTATTTGGCATATGCTAAGCAGGATGCAGATGCAGTGGGTGCAGGTCATCGCCCACTGCGCGTTTCCCAGGCTTTGGGACAGCCCTCTGTCCAGGAGTTTTGGCAAGTTGCGGGCTGGAATGAGCAGCTTGTGTCAGTACCAGCTCTGCAATGTGACCTCTGCTGCATTCCCCAGGCTCATTCCTGGCATAACTTGGCCTCTCCATCCCCACCCCCTGTCCTGGCTGGTTCAAGGTCGGGCTGGAGAACCCTGGTAACCCCAGCAGCATGATGGCTTCAGGGTAGAGCCAGACCTGAGGCACGCTTAACTGTTTGCTTGGAGGCTGGAGATCAGCTCTGGTCTGAGCCCCCCGTGGCTCTACAGGAGTGCTGTGGCGGGAGCGGCTGGCATCTAGAAACTGTGACTGGTGTGTACCAAGTGTGCTGAATGTGACAGCTAGCATTGCTGTCCCAGCGATATAGAGCTCATAGCACGAGAGCTGGAGAACACCCCAAAGCTGCCTGGCTGAGGCAGTGACTGACATTAAATTTTATTTATGTGTAAGAAAATAATGAACTGTACCTTTGCTGGCTCACCAAACTTTAGACCTGTGCACTCTGACCATGTGAAGATGCTTATCCTTGTTAAGGATAGAGTAACCTCTTACAAAGTAATTTAAACTAAACAGAAAAAGAAAGCCACAGTGCTGGAGTAAGTGTCAGATAATGGGTTACGTGTCTTTACGTGTGACCTTTGGATTATAGCAAAATGCCTAACAGGCAAGACCTTTTGACTGGGTTTTCTTCTAGGGTGTGCTGATCAACCTGAGAACAGCTGTTGGTATGAGACATAATTAAGGTTTAATTGGAGGTATCCATTAGGAGGATAGAGTGAGAAACACTGGGAGAAAATAAAGATGAGAATAAACTGAAGGTTTAAAAGAAGAAGAAAGTTTAAAGAAGAATAAACCAAGAAATGGAAGCTGTTGCAATATTGGTGCAATGGAGGAGCAAAAAATGGGCTGAGGAGCCACAGTGGAGCCAAAGGGCATAGAGGAGCTGAGCTTGCCTGAATTATTCTGGGATGGAAGAGAAGAGGAGCTTGAGGGACATCAGGGCATGAATTTGAAGAGCTTGGAAGTAAAAAGGAGTGGTTTCTTGATGATGGAAGTATAAATGGAGAAGGGCAGGAGGCCTGTTGGGGTGAAGTGACAAGTGGGAAAGCGGTTTGCTGGAGGGCCCTGCAGTTCTTGGGGATGTGTGGTAATGCTCATGTCTCGATGAATGGGAGTGGGTGTTGAATTACTAGCAAAAATGCCTTTTTTCCAAAATATCATTGTTAATCTCTCTTGGTGTCAGTGCTGTGTTTAAATGCAAGTTTACAGCCCTTGCTTTTGTCATGTCAGAGTTTCAAGGGGTTTTGTTTGTGTCAAGCATACTTGCAGTGGCACAAGGGAGGAAAATTGCTTTTCAAGTGGTACATGTCCCTGCTGCTGCTCTGGGAAAATGAAGCAAAACCCTGCAAATCAAAAGCCCCACAGCTGATCCAAAGAATATGCTCCTGAGCCCTGCTTAGCAGGCCAGTTTGTCCTGGTGGGACAGTAGGGGTGGGAAAATCTGAATGAATGCTTGTAGTTCTGCAGAGGCTGAGGCATTGAACAGTGCAGTGGCTTGTCCTTGGCCGTGCGGGTCGTCCAGACTGGGACAAATTGAAGGTTGACAGTGGTTGTGGATTGCCTAGGATGTTTTGCCCTGTAAATTCTATCCAAAAAGAAAATAGTTCACTTAAACAAAATATTTAGGCAGACTCTAAACATCTCCTGGAGTTTCCTTACTTTTAAATTGCGTGCCAAAATACATTAGAAAATTCTGCTGTTGAAAGTGGAAAACCGCACGATAGCGGTTTCCACTGAGTTTTCTAATTGTGAGCGTGTGCACTTAGTGCCTTCAGATTTTCATCACACCCCTTAGAGTTGCTTCAAAGTCTTTATGGAGGGAAGTGCATTTTCCTGAGAATGCGGGAATGTTTGAAATGTTGAGAACAGATTTAGTATCTTTTGATGAGAGGTTAGCCTGGTGCTTAGAGCAAAGTCTCAGGAGCTGTAAAAGTGCAGGGCTATTCCACTAGCAGAGCCAACTGACTTTCCTCTCTGTGTGACCTCCAGCAAGTCTTCAGACCTCTTTGCATATCATTCAACCCAGCTGGAAAACCCAAGTAAACAGCAGGAACCTTGCTGGAAGCCAGAAGCCTCAACTGACCGAGTTATTCTGGGGAAATGGGGAAATGAAATAAGTCATGAATTAGAATCAGGTGACAACATGGAGATTGGATTGTTTTAAAGAGAAAATAATTCTGTAAATATCCGAAACAGCTTCAATTCGGCTTAGTTTGAATGGGTGAAATGATTGCTCTGTCCTACTTTACAGAAAAGGAAAAAAAATGATACTTGCAGTTTCCCTTTTCATCAGACTGTTTACAGAGTCTGTAGAAATTGCGTTAATCAATATTTCTATTAGACACATGCTCGGGCCCCATGCCACAAGCACTCATTTTTAAACCCTTCAATCTTGTATCATTTATGGAGATTGTATTGTCAGAAATAGTGCTGTAAATAATTTATTTTGCTGCCAGTGCTTTTCTAAAGGTCTCTAGGCATGATGCAAGATTTCCTCCAGGAGCTGTAAAGCTTCCAGTTTGCTATGGCAAAGGCATTTTGTCTGAGAGACAAGTAGGCTGGTGGAAATGATTGGTTATTTCAGGGAGTGGCTGGCAGCTGTTTCTTTTGCATCATTATTGTAATCTAGAGTAGAGCAATTAGGAAGTGAAATTATTGCCATCTTGTTGTTTCCCATGCTGTGTGGAATGAGGCATGTTTCTCGGTGCGCACAACCTCCCGAAATTGCAGCTGTCCCTGTCTGAGTCGGTGCCCCCGGGCGTGGGTTCGGTGTGTAGGTGCACAGCGTGTCCCCCGCGGGTGCACCGGCCGGCTCGGGTGCTGGAAGCAGCCGAGGGACAGCACGTGTGGGAGCTCCGTCAGCCTGCTTTTGGGCCCTGCCAGGCTGCGATGAAGGTGTGTTGGTGCTGTAACAGGTAATGTGCTTCAGCGCAGCAGGTTGTGTTTTTCAAATTGTGATGTGCAGCTGCAGCAGAAGCGTACAGACTCTGGTTTACATATTTGATGTTTTCCTTTCTCTCAAGTGACACCGTTTCTAACTGGGCTGTCAGGTGCAGAAGAAATGTGGCACCATCTTCTCTTTGTATTGTTCAGCGCACATTCATCGTGGGCTGCCTGGGTCCCCTCTCCTCCAGGCAGGCGGCAAACACTCATCCTCACCATCCAGACAGATTGCAGCTGGGTCTTCCAGCCTGCAGCAGAAGATTGAAGTCTGTCAAATTTCTGTAACTTCTCAGAGACTAGAAACTTTGCTGATTGGCGAGAAAACCCTACAGTGGGCCTAAAAAAACATCAGCCATGTACTGAGAGGCTTGCAAGAAAGTCAGTATTTCCAATTTACTCTTGAAAATCTTCCCAGATCTTTAACACTGTTATGGATTTCTGGGTAATGAGTACAGAGTGAAAAGAAAGTTCCATGTAGACTCACTTGGTTTACTCCCCAAGCAAATTAGAAGGCAGGAAAGCAGGCACAGATAGCCTAAATTATCTCCACAGGCTTCATTTGCTGAAAGTTTAGACCCAGAGAGCTGATTTAGCTTTAGCCGTGGTGTATCAAAGCTGTTTCTAAGGCATTGACAGCCAGTTGTCCAGAGACCGCTCGGGTATCACGTGCTCCATCAGCGTGCTCCGCTAGTCTGTATCCAGCGATGACCCACAAAGAGGTTGGTGCTGATGTAAATCTTCATGATTCCTGGAAATGCCCTTGCCTGTCCTTACCTGCAGTTATGTGCAGAAAAGTCAACAACTTCACGTGAATTAAGATTATAAGCAATTTAAGAGAGAAACTCTGGCTTTTTGTACAATTTAAGAGAGAAACTCTGGCTTTTTGTGCAGAGGCAGAACAGAGCACAGCCTGGCCACTGTTGTGTTGCAGGTGGCAACTTAACGGGTGTTGGATGAAACAAACAGACCCTTTACTTCCAAGCGATGTGCTTGATGCAGCTGATGAGGAGCCTCTGTCCCCATGGGTCCGTGCTGTTTGCTGTCAGCTCAGCCAGCCTGGCTCCAGCTCGATTAACAGCTGAATCCTCAAATGCCTGTTTTGCGTAGATGTACATCTTCTTAAAAATTGCCTTTTTTAGTGCCTTGGGAAACACTAAGTATAATAGTTAAAAATAATTTCTATCACTTCATGTCAGGTATAAAACATCGCCTTTTGACTCAAGTTGTAGATTAAAGTGGGAGGCTGTGTTTTCCTACTTTGTGTTTTAAACAAGCCACATCCTTTACTGGCTGCTCCTGTGTGCCTCTGTTTAGCCCCCGAGGAGACTGTTTCATATGAAACACGATCGTTAGATTTCATTGTCAATGATTTCTGTGCTTCAGAGGATCAGAAACTGAATTTATCAGGTTTTATACTGAAAGAACAAACCTCACAGTATTTGAAGTTTCCTTCTTAGATAATATTTTTCATGGCTTATTTGGGTTTTGTTGCATGATCTACCCTGACATTTCCATCAGTGTGCTTGGATGCACAGGGTGTCTTGGGACAGTGGATTTTTTGATCGTCTCCCCTTAGCCGATGGTGTATCGGTGACTCCACTTTTCCAGGCGCTGGTCTGCTGACCCCAGCACAGCGCTTCGTAGCTCTGCCACTTGGTGACAGTCTTTCAAAATAAAACCATCATCGGTGAAATTAAGGCTTGAATTTAACTGACTAGTGTGTCCTTCTCCGCAGCTAATCTCAGGATAAATAAGTACTGGTGTATAAAATCTGTTTGTATGTGGAGCTGAGGTGTAGATATTTAGCTCTCCGACACCAATTTGCTCTAAGTGCCACGTTATCAGTTCCCATTAAATAATTTCCCATTAAATAATTTCCCAGAACATCATGTGCTGCTCAGACTTTTTTTGTGGAGCAATCAAACACAGTAAATTACAGGTCTCCATGGCCGGGGCGATGCCCAGAGCGGGTGTCACCGGGGTGACACCCACGTGTTCACACCTTGTGAGCTGCCTCTGAAAGGCTGCTCAGGCCACCTTGCTCTGTCTCTCCACAGATGCACACAAAGGCACAACCAGGTGCTGGTGAGGTTTTTGCTGATTTATTCTAGGCGGTGAATCTGTTGCTGGCCTTTTTTCAAATGAAGAAGATATGGTTTAGCCAGGTTTCCTGGGAGTTGTCTCTGTCTAGTCCATACCTGGTAACTTGAAGCCAAATTTAACCCAGAAGTAGAGGGAGAAGCAGGGAAATTCCAGCTGTCAGCCCTCCTGCCCAGGTAGTGCAAGTCAGCCCAGTGTTTATATCGTGCTGGATTATCTGCAGCCTGTCTTCCTGAAGCAGAAGGGCAAAGGTGGTGGGTGCTGGGGGAAGCTTTACGTTTCGTGCTGTGCAGAGAAGAGCCTGCCAGGGAGCAGCGGGATGGGTATGAGGAGGGACTGAAAGCAGTCACTCTGCATTTCTCATGTCTTCTGTCCAGCACATTGCACAGCCCCAGACAGCTGCTTCTTCCATGGGGCAGACAGATCTGGGGCTGTTTATGTTCGGGGGGAGTATAGATATGTGTCTGTGGGGCAGGACTTGTGGCAGTGCTTGCCCTCCTGGTCAGGCTTTCTGCAGACTTTCCATCTTCTCATTCCCCTTCACACCCCCTTGTCTCTGTTTCTCTCCTCTTCCAATGGACCAGGCGCACGCGTCCTTACTTAAACTTTGAAATCTTCTTTCCACAGCCTGGTTTGAATTTCCTGGTAGGGCTCAGAAATTGTATTCTCTATCTAAGGTTAAAGAATAAAAAAGGATGAGGGTTTTCTTTTCTTTGAAAAATCGCATGTTGGCAATTCTCTAGGTTTCAGACACAGTTCAATTACTGTGACAGAGGCACGCTTGTGGAAGTGCCGAGGTCCCACTTTGTAGGTCTTTTTTGCATTTATCTTCTGTGATCACAAAAAGCTGATGCAGATGTTTGAATGAATTGCTGTAAACTCACAAAAGATGTCTTGCAATGCATCCTTTGCTTTGAGGGGCTTGTGTTTTGAGAAGAAAATGGCCACCATCATGCCTGTTTGTGCTGGGATTTATTTTGGCCATCAAAAAGGCATATATATTTATGTTCCATCTTCCTTCTGTTTATTGCATATTTAACCCTTTTATTCCACTGTATTTTATCTTCTCTTTCCATTCAACTCTGGTAAAATTCTCCCAGAATGTCAGAACAGTAGAAGAAAATAAAAAAATTAGTAGTTCGCTCTTTTTGTGCTTCTGTATGGCAACACTTCAGCTGTTGAAACATTCATGAACCCATCTAATATTGAGCTATTTTAGTGGATTTTGTGCTCCTGGTGCCAGGAGAATCTTTCTAGTGGATATAGTCCTGAAGCCAATCAGTAATCTCAAGAATTCAGGATCAATTTACTGGGGTTCTGAAATCTTTGTGTGCTACAAAGTGAGATAATTTGTGTTGTGTTCTGTTCAGAGCAGAATTGTGGAGCCACACAGTAAACTCAGAGCACTAGTGCTCTTAGTGGGTTTTCCTTTTTTTTTTTTGTTTTTTTTTTTTTTTTTTTTTTTTTTTTTTTTTTAATCTGAAGCTGTATCCCAGGATTATAAGAAAGACAGAAGGAATACCTGGTAAAGACTAGAGTTTCCTCTAGAATGAAAGACTTTAACAGGGTTGTTGAAGGCAACAGAGAGATTCTGGTTCAGCTCCTGCTCCTCACCTCATGCAAGCTTTTGATTAAAACATAAACATTACAGTGGCAGTTTTGTTGTTGGATTTTGCTCGTTCCTTAAATTCCCGGGGCGGGCACATTGGTGTTACAGAAGATTATTTTCCATTTCCAGCATTGTGAGACCTGTTTCTGTGCTGTGTGATGGGGGAGCGCAGGTGCCTGCACACTGCTGGCCAGCTGAGCAGGATTGCTCCCTTAGCTCTGGGCTGGACAGCAGGTGAGCAGGAGACATCCAGGCTTCCCACTGACCATGAGAGCAATCCCTTTATGTTTCCATCTTGCTCAATTCCAGACAAAAGGTCATTCCCAACACAAACTCTGAGGGATTCGTAGTTTTTTTGCAACCTGAGATGCACGAGCCTCTCCTTGTGGTGTGCACGTCTGCTGGTCTCTGACACCGCAGGACAGCAGTCTCTCGAAGCCGACTGTATGTCTCCAGCAGCAGCGTATCCTCTGTCTGGGCAAAGATTACTGTCTGGTGTGCTGCTTCAGCTGCTGCCTTCAGACAGCGTCAGCTCTCGGCTTCTGATTCTTAATGGTTTGGAGAGGACAGAATGGGGAGGAGGGGCAGAAATCCTCTGTATTCCTGATTTTGACACAGCACCAGGGGTACAGGCTGGTTTTCATGGCGCGTGTTTAAGGTAGGGCGCAGTTCCCTCCTGTAAACCTTCTGATGCAGAGAGTAATACTCAGAAAACAGATCTTTGTTATGGAAGGTGTAGAATGCTTTAGGGTTATCATAGTGAGCTCAGTTTCCAACACAATAAAGTGTATTTCTGAGAGCTGTGGATTTGCAGCACCAAGGGCGCGGTCTGGCTCTCTTTGAGGCTGGTATCTAACTTTGGGTTGTGTAAGTAGTTAGTTTGGGACACCTGGCACGTGACTGCGGTCAGAGCATGATATATTGGATTATTTAGATGGCTTGATGTGCCAGAGAGCTGAATTTTGATTCCATTCCTTTCCATCTCACTTGTGCTGGTATGCTGGAGGAGCAGGGGAGCAGCTTCTGCAGCTCAAAGCTGGTCGACTCCAGCTGACCCAGAAGAGCACTCGGTCACGTCACTGCTGGAGACTCAAACCCACTTGGAACCCAGGTCATGAAGGATAACACGATGCCATTGTTTCTGTGTTCTTCCTCTGTTTTGGATTTCCTAAAATATGAATAAGCCGTTTTGCAGTAATTGGCATTGGTTTCTAATCAGCGGTGGCCGCGAAGCAGCGCTCCATCGCTGGCCGTGATGACGTTGTTTGGCACGAGCGGCTGCCAGGTGAGTGAAAGTCGATCTGGAGTTGTGGAGCGAGTGGAAATAATGTGGCCTGGGACATGTGTATGTAATTTGTTCAGATGATTCAAGTGAGAGCCATGGCAACTGAGATAAACAGAGGAAAAGATACTGGAAAACCAGCAGCGACTTCATTTTAATAGCACAGCCTTTATTCCAGACAGCTCAGATGTTTACTATAAGAGCTCCATCTTCCTGCGTGTCTCTTCCTCCCCACCACCCCCATCGCTTCGCATGCAGTTAGTCATGAGATCGGATGGCTTCTTGGGTAAAGCACCGCGGGCCAAATTCCACAGCTTCTACCCGAGCAAAAAGCCATCGGCTGTCTTCAAATATGGGCTGCAGGATCTCTCTCCCTGTGTGCACATCCGTGATTCAAAGGACCCTCATAAAAACGCATCTTACTTGAGTTTCCTGGGGATCACAAGACACTTTCTGAAAGTGTTAGAGATTATTTGGCAAAGTGTGATGTCTGAGTTCAGGATGTGCTTTTGCTAGAGATAAAACTGTTGGGCAAGTGTGAAGTCGTGCTGTATAAAGGTTGTGTCTGAAATGGAAAGAGCGGAGTAAAGCACACCACCACCGCTCAGCCCGTGTGAAGCTGAAGTTGGCTAATCTGTGGCTGTTGAATAACAAACAGCTCTTGAGAAGACCGAGTACGGCTTCCATGCCAGGGCTCTATCACGTGCTTGGCAGCGGGGCCGTGCTGGTGTGTGGGCTTCTGGGCAACTGAAACCTCAAGCTGCAAGTGGAAACAACCCAGCGAGAGCAGCAGGCGCTGGAGAGAGGACTGGGAACGAGGACCCGAGTTCTGTCTCAAAGTAAATGATCCTGATGGCTGTGCTCGCTGATGGGCATTGTGTAATCTCGCGTAGGGCTACAGTTGGGTAGGCTTATCCCAAATCCCACCCCTCAGGGGAGCTGGTGGTGATTCACCTCTCTGAATCATAATTCCTGACACTTTTCTAATTGCTGTCCTTACTGTGTCCTTGCTTCACAGGCTGCAAATCTGGTCCGATTGGAAGAACCAAGCTTTCAAGCCATTTAAAAGTTGGCCAGTTTCCTATACCAATATATTAATCCTGCGTCAGAGTTATATTTTTGTGGCTCACTTTTTTTCCTGCTGCTTTAAGAGTGAAGTGAGACTAAAAAAATATAGAAAAATAAATTGAGTTAGCTGTAGAACTGTGATAAATATCCAGTAATTTGATTGTGAGGAAAAGCATGCCATGTGTACAGTTTTCAGTTCACAGTTTAAAACTGAGTGTGTTTATCTGTTCAGAAAATCTGCTCTTTTTGTCATGAACTGGCAGGATCCTCAGTTCTCTGTTCCAAGATATTACAAATACCAATAAAGAAAAATCTAAATAAAGTTGTTTGAGTATCCTTACACTCTAGAATGCCTTTTTAACATATGGTTCCATATAAAACTCCCGATGCCTATACAGAGAATGATAAGATGTGCTTTTTTTTTGAATGATTTAAAATAAGGATTAAAGCTAATTTTGCAAATATCCTCTAAGTTGTCATTTTGCTGTAGGAATGGAGCCAGGGCAGGGTGGCTGAGCTCATGGTTCACTAACCACGTAAAGCCATCCTGCACTTCTCAGGACGTATGTGCTCCAGTCCCACCGCCTGCTCTTCGGGTGGCTCCCAGCTACCTTCCCGCTCTGTGTTGTTGGTCACAGACTCTGCACTATCTGTCACAACACTGCGTTACCGTGCAATGTGAGGAAATGAGCGTTGGGTGCTGCCTGTACGTCCCCTGGGTGCACGTTTGGCGATGTTGCCTTCNAGTCCCGCCGCCTGCTCTTCGGGTGGCTCCCAGCTACCTGCCCGCTCTGTGTTCTTGGTCCCAGACTCTGCACTATCTGTCACAACACTGTGTTACCGTGCAATGTGAGAAAATGAGTGTTGGGTGCTGCCTGTATGTCCCCTGCCTGCCTGGGCGCACGTTTGGCAATGTTGCCTTTGCTGTGCCTGCCTGCCTTGAGCCTGCAAGGCAGCAGCCAGGAACCCTCTGCTAGCAAGAGATTTTGCCGTGTGTTGGATGCTCTAGAGGGTGAACTGGGAACAGGTTTGTCTTTGACATTTATCTCACTTAACATGGCTTGAAGGGAAGGAGCAGGCTCTGTATCAGGCTGCCCTTTTCCTGAGATGTGTATTACCGATGTTAGTGTAGGTGATAAACCAAGACACTCTCATCTTTCTCTCTGGATTTTTTCTCCACTTTGTTATTCAGTTTTACATTTTCATGTCACTTACAGTTCTCTTGTCACAGTGAAATCTTTCAGAGTGGCTAAAAGCTGAAAGCTACAATCAGAAACAAAAATTTTTCAGCTGCCTTTGCTATCAAGCAGCAAACATAAGTCAGAAGCCCAGTGTTTGTTTTGCTTTTGTTACCATTCCTGTATGGAAAAATGTACATAAAAGGTCGGTTTGCTGACTTGCAGTGATGGAGGGAGCACAAGGAGCTGAGTGAAGGGATTCAGAGGGAAGAGATAAAGTTCAGTCTTGAGTCATGGAAGGTGCTTTCCCCAGTCCAGTGTTTTTGCAGGCGTCTGTCCCTGTGGTGGCTGCAGGTCTCTTCTTGGAGTCCATCCACTGGCACAAGTGCTCGAGCATCCCCTAAACGTTCCCTCCCACAACTGATTTTCTCTTTCTTTACCCACCTGCCCCTGCTGGCAGGTAGAATTGAGAAACTGGGAACCAGCATGTAGGACTTGGGAGGGGTTTTATATGTGCAGGTGCTTTGAAAGGGTGCAGCTTGCGAGCAGAGGTTTGAGTGAGCACTCAACAGCAGAACCGTAACCACAAACCGACAGGGAGACGGTGCCGAGCTGGAGGAAGTGGTGGGCCAGCTCTCGTAGGGGTTCAGTCAGAAGCAAACTATTTTCCACATGATTTCATAGTGGAAACTAAAGCTTTCCTAGAAGTATTGCTGAGGAGCAGCAGTGCCAGTGATTAATCCATTTCCAATAAGGATAGGAACTGAAGCTTGCTCCCTGCTTCACGGGGTGATGCCTGCTCGGGAAGAACACCTGATCTATATGGTTCTTTGGTGGCCAGTTTCTGCCTGGAAATGTTTGGAGCCTGTTTTGAAGCTGTGCAGAAGAGCATGCTTGCGTCATCCAGCAAATGCAGTGAGTCAGTGGAGTCCTGAGGGAGCTGTAACGGCTCAAACAGAAACTTGGAAAATGAATTGGGGACGGATTTAAAGATACAGCATTTGCGGCCGCTGCTCTGTTCAGAGATGGGCTGCGTTTGTCGAAGGCATTGGCGATGAAGGGGTTCGGTGAGGACTTTGCCGCTGTAAATACAAGTGGAGCTTTATAAGAGCGATCCACCCGGGGCAGGGTGTGGAACTGGAAGAGGGTGTTAAGCTAGCTCTGCTTGCCATTATACTCAGTATTTTGGTATTCAGGGAATCTCCATGAATTCTTCATTGATATGTGTGTTTTGGTATGTTAATTAATAACTTATTGGGAGGGACAGGAAGGAAGGCGGGGGGGCAGCCTCTCGGTTTGGCCCCCACTCATCTTTTTCCTCAACATTTTCAACCGCCTTCAGATTTGGGATGGTTTCTACAGCGTTACAAGCTGTGCTGTTGCTGCAGTGCAGCTGTGTTGGGATTGCTCCTGGGCCATTTCATCTGCCCTGGGAAGACAAGGTCCTGTTAAGGAACCGCCGTGTAGTTTGTGAACCCGTGCCCAGATCCCAGCTAGGTTGCAGGGGGTAGAAGCAGTTGTTGGTGCCACCACCATGGGAAGGTTTGGAGTAAATGGCCACTGCTCTTTCTCTTCATGTCCACCTACAGCTAGACAAAATGGATGGGATACCTCCTTCCTTCAAACCAAGTGTTGATTCATAGGAAGTCATTTTGGGGATTAGGTGCGCTCTTCTTAAAATGCTTTTGGTTCCCATCGCAGCCAAAGTCTGTTGTGATGCTGTTGGTACATTGGTTGTTTCATTTGAAAGCTTTCTGTGATGCTAACCGCTGTAGTATTTGGGCACCTCAAAACAACAGATAAATCAATCTTTCTGGGGAGAAAAGTATCCATACAGTGGCATAACAGTGAAGTCAAAGATAATATCTTGTGCTTCGTGTATTCCCTGTTGAATCCCTGTTATTTTTGCTTCAGAATTGAGAGCCCGTTTTCCTCATTTACAAGGCCAACAGACTGAGGCTGTTCCTCCCAGCAGAGGTAGTAGAACACAGCAAAAAATCCTGATGAATCTCCCTTCCAGGCAGGCTTTTCCCCTGCTGGGACAGAGCGCTTGTAATGCAACTTCAGGTGCTGAACTTTGTTGATTTCTGTCTGAGCACAGCAGAGTAGGATGCATCAGACCTAGCTGTCCATTGCAGGTGAGGCTGTCCTCCAGAGTGACTTCTCCAAAAATAAAAGAACCAGTTTCTGGAGAGCCAAGAATGAAGAAAAACCTGACTTTTCCCATTTGTTTGGGTATTTTTTTGAGTGGGACAGCTCATCCTCTGGGCTCCCTCAGGAGCCCTGCCTGGGTGACTTGATGGCTGGGTTACTTAAAAGGGTGCCGAAGTGTTTTGAATGGACATTCCTGTCTGTCCCGCCACCCTGCCCTCCTCCTGCTCTGCAAAGGTAAATTAAAATGTTCTAGCTCCCAGGGTTTCCTGCTATCTCTCTATGGTTGGCTCACTTCAAACTGCAAATTGCTTGATTGAACGCAATGGGATTCCTTCCGGGGCTGTCAGTTCCCCTGATTTGCTCTGAGTACACCCATTCCTTGAGGTTGCTTCCATTGGGTTGTATGCTGTGTATCTTACATGTATTAGGGTATTCTGACACTTTATTATCAGGAACATAAAAATGTCTTGTGCCCGTAATGTGCATGCACAACAGTGTTACAGCTCCGCTTTAACTCTCTTGCTGTAGCTGTTGTATTCAGACCATGAAAGCTTCATTAGTTCATTTTGATTGAAGAGTGATATGGTCCCCAGCAATATTTATGCAAATTGGTGACTCATATCTTTAGAGTTGAATTTAAATATCTATAAATTTTTAGACTTAGGCAAGTAATTGCATTACAGTTTTGCAGCTTCAGTGAAAGATTTTTTTTTTTGCACCTAAGGCCATGTTTCAAACCTGTGACCTCATTCCCATAAAGCAAAGCTATTTCATTACATCATAGCTGTGCAATTTGACTTTTGATAGCTGACATTTGCATTTATGTTGGATCCATTAAATATTTGTCTGCTTAAAAAGCTGCCAGATATTTACATGTTAGCATGTAAATGTTAAAAAAAAATTAAAAATTGGTATTCTTTTGGACTTCTTACTGGCAGTTTTGTTGAATTGTAGTTTTCCCTCCCATCGTCACACTCTGCTTGCCTTCCAGAAAAAATGATTGATGATTTTTTTTGCCTTTGCAGCTGCAGTATTTGATTGCAGTCTGACTTCACTAGTGATACATACGGAAATATTTCTGCAGTTAATTGGACGTTATCAAATCCACAGCAGGTGACTAAGACCACGCGCAGATGTAGCTGTTCTCCCTCCGTTGCAGTGAGCAGGAGCTCTGAGGGCAGGTTCTCCTCTGTGGCACTTTCCCCCTTTGTATAGTGATATTCATTCACGATTTACATCATCTAAATAAATATGTGAAGAGCCTAGTGTTCAAGAGCTGCTGCCATTCATTTTGCTTTGAGGCACTGTGGTTTCCATGCTGCTCTGATTAAAGTTAGATTTCGGTAAGTTGGATGAGATTGGATGAATCCTTTGAGACAGGAAAGGATCAAGATGTATTTGAAACAGCACGTGTCGGTCTCTTACAAGGTGCCTGTCTGCAGGCTTCGTATCAATGTGGAATATTTTAGCTTAATATTTATTATCCTTAGCAATGGCCAACTGTCTTTGAATCCTGCTGAATTCCAGCACTAGCTTCCCCTGCTGAAATGGGTTAAACCACATCTTTGATCGCTCTGTAACTTTAAATTGCCTTTTTTTCCTTCCCTGAACCTCTTCTGTCACCTCTCTCTTGCCAGCAAGTCTTGTGAAAGCAGCATCCCTTGTGATTCAGATCAACGGACTGTCTGGCACCGGGGACTGACGCAGTGCTCGGGAGGACCCCTCCCGCGGGGCGCGAGCCAGGGACGATTGCCTAACCCCCTGCGCGGGACCACACGTTGCTCAGTAGTAGGATGCTGGTGAATGGAATTGAGAAAACCTTCCTCTGAGCACGCTGGAGAGGGTAGCACCAAGCTCAATCGTAGTGTTTTCTTGGCACCGTAGGCTCTGGAGCTGCAGAGTTAAATTCCTTGCTCAAGCTTACCCCCTTGATAACACCTCCATGCTGCTGATTATTCGTATTAAAAACAAAAACAACAAAGAGATAACTGCCCAAATTTTCTAAAATAGCTATTTTTGCACATTCAGCCTCAGATGATGTTTGACCCTTAATACAGATGGTTTCACTTAATGTATTTTGTTTAAACAATCCCTGTTCCTGGAAGTGGTTTCAGAATAGGCTGTTCCTCATTGCTGTTCATGTTTGCTTTTTCTTATGATATTATAAGGAGCTTGAAGAGAGCAGATTCAGAAAAGGGCAGTAATTCAGTGTTAGCAGGCATTTCTGTAAGCCTTTGTATTTTCCAATTAAGGTGCTGCAACTTTGTTGACTCCTCGCAGCTTCCGAGACTGAAGTGGTTTGGAGCACTTTTGTCGTTAGGCTGTAGAGAATAACAACAGAATAATCACGTTTCTATTATTCCTCTGCCTGTGTTAGGGACCTGAGGGAGTCTCAGCAGATTTCTGTGCAACAGCTTGTCGTCTGAGATATCTGCTTTCCTGTGGTTTTCCCATGGGATGGGCTCCTTGGTGCTCCGACACACATAAACCTTCTTTCTCTTGGATATAAACGAAGCATTTCTGTACAAGGGGAAAAAAAATTATCTGTTATCCTTGGATCTAGCTCCTTTTCATGTCTGTTATAATTTCTGCATGTGCAGGCTTTTCGCAGATTGTGCGGGATGTGTTGTTGATATTGAACACACCCTGGGCGAGCTGTGAAAAGCCTGCATCGAGTTCAACGTCAGGAGTTTTACCTCCTGCCCTCTGCCACAGCCACGCTGCTGGGAGGCAGCTCCACTTGATGGAAAGAATGCGAGTGCCCTCAAAGTACATGAGAAATGTGTTTTATAAACTGGAAGTTGGTGTAGCGGGTGTGTTACTGAGCATTTCACTTTGTATAGTTCCTTCTAACAGTGGACCTTGAGGCCAGAAGTCGACCTTGTCCAGAAGCCAGGTGGCATGAAAATCTTTTACATTTGGAAAAATGGGAGGCACAAGTTGGGTGATTGGTTTATCTACAATTACAGGAGAAATCTAAAGAAGAGTTGGAAATAAAACTGCTGCATGTCTATTCCTAGAGCTTATGATTAAGCTGAATGGTTAATTTTCCCTTTATTTTTTTTTCCTAAAATTATTTTAATCTTAAAACCCAGACCTCGTTTGAGGGGTTGACAGTGTAAGCAAAAGTGAAGCAGGCTGTTATCAGCTCTTTCCAAAACAGCAACCTGCTAATCCTCCCAATGGCGTTGTGACATCCTTTATATAACACTTCAAGTACAATTAAAAAATGAGAGATCACCAAGTCTGTGAGGTTTCTCCTCTGTGCTTTTTCTTTGTCTTATAAATAGTATGTTGCATGGCTTAAGATCCTTGTGCATCGCCTCTCCAGCACCTTGTGGTACCCCTGCACTACGAAGCAATGCATTGGCTTCGTCCCACCTCCACTCCAGAGTCGCTGGAGATTTCTAGTCCTGTTTCTTTTTCCAAACCTTCTTCTGCTTTGAGATTTTAAAATTTTAAAATAGGTTCTCCTGGCACCTGAACTGCAGTGCATGTTGGAGGGAGGGATTAGGGGAACGAACACAGCGGCTCTTTCACCCTCTGAAAATCCTCTGGCCACGTTCCAGGTGTGAGACTTGCAAAGACTGAGCTGAACCAGGAGAAGGGAGGAAATGGGGACGTGTGGGCTAACAAAAACCACTTGGCTTTCGCTCTGGGTTTTCCTACCTCTTGTTGGTTCAAGCCAGAGCCTTCCTTATCCTTTAGTGGTGCATGTTCTAGGCTGCTTTTGTTTGTTCACCTATTTTGTAGGTTTTAGCCTTTATTCTTGTAATAAGTTGATATAACGTATCTAACTTGGCTGGGCAGGCAGAACCTGCACAAGGAGTCTTGAATACACCATGGACTAGCGAAGTTAATGCTGGGCTTTCTGCACTACATTTCAGGTATTATCCAGGAAAACCCAGATTTTATTTATCAGATACCATCTAGTCAAGTCAAGTGAAGGAATGTCCATTGTATTCTGCCTGCGCAATATCTGGTATTTTCCATTCCTCTTGCAGGGAGAGAGATGAACCTTCACAAAGTGTTGGATATTGTTTATTTTCACTGAGAGTGTTTCAGGACTTTTCCTTCATGAGAACAAGAAAATACAATAAGAGAGAGGCTCGCAGTCTGTAGAAATAACATGGGATTCAGGTGATCCATCACTGACATAAGATTTCAGTATGGGTTGGAGTTCAAACAGAAATGTGAAAAGCTGTGAATTTAATTGCGGGGTGATATCTGCTACTTGGAACTTCATGGAACACCCCCAGAATCAGGAGAGGCTTTCAGAGGAGCTTCCTGCCCAGGAAAGGGTTTCTCTCAAAGCTGTGTTTTCAGAAAGCATTGTCTCTATTGCAGCACTGTTGCATATCTGGGTATCCGTCAGCTCTCTAGGAATTTGAGGCATTGCCTTCCCCAGATCCAGACTGGATTGCGGCCAGTTGCTCGAGCCTGGCTGAAATACTTCCATTTCAGGTGGAAGCAGATCTCCCAGCGCTGAATGACTCTCTGGTCCATTTGATGGTCCCTGAATGATTAATGAAATGCGTCTAAATCTGGTCCACTCCTGCAGTCAGTCACGTTTATTCCTTTTGGATTTGTTTGTAGACTTTTCAGTGGGAAAGGCCGGTAAGATTAAGCTGTCCATACAACTCAGTACTTGCCAGTACCGATTATTTTCTCCATATTTTGAATTAAGAAACAGCTCTCCTGGCCCCTTCACGATGCCAGCACTGTTTGTATGAATATGTAGTGAGGAGTGTCTTCATGTTCTTGAACTGGGCCACCACAGGATTATGTGACCACCAGTGCCAGCAAAGGGGGAAGACGGGAAAGGTGGTCTTCAAAGTCTGCTTCTCTCTCTGTGAACAGTGAAGTGCCTCAGCTGAGCCTAAATGCAAGATGTGGCGGCTATAGGGCCAGCGTGGAGCAGGGGCGGAGAGCTTACCGGGTGCCGACTGTTGCTATTCATTTATACTTCCGCACTTTTCTTTATTTTCTGTCTGGTATGTGGGCAGACAGAATCTACAATCTTTATTCATGCCAACAGCTGTAAACCTCAGACCACATGTAATATATCTGCTCTGTGAATGGCTCTGATTAACGACGGGCAGGTAGGGGAAAGAGGGAATGAATTGAAAGGAACTTTGGATTTCTCAAAATACGTGGGGAGGCAGACTCTGGGGTTACTGGAGATCAATTGGTTTCTTTTTTTACACCTTTCTTATCTTCTTGTCTCTTGTGCCTGGAAAGGCAGAAAACTTGGAGGTATTCCACAGTTTCATGCCATTTTCTAAATCTAAATGCAAATATGACAAGTATTGTACTATACGCATACCAAGGAAATTCCTTCCGAAAGGATTTAATTTAAGAAACTTTGTCCCGATGAATTCGACATCAGGCTTTTGCTTTCTCTTAATGATGCAACCTAGAGGGAACGTTACCTAGCTTTTCCAACAAAATTCAAAATAAAATGCTTCTTTCAATGTGTTTCTGTGTTTGGTAGTTGAAAAACAGTGTGTTAAACCCTGGTGAAGTTGAGCACGAAGTCTAGCACTTGAACAGCATCCCCCTATGCTCAGCAGTGCGTGAGTGAAATAGACACCTCCTGCATCCTTGCTCCAGCTGGACCAGGGCGGGGGTGTATATGTACATCTTTACGTTTGCCTTGATTCACAGTGAAATAGTGTATTTCTGTCTGAAGTTTCTGCCTGTTGGCCTCGGTCTTCGCAAGAGAAAATGCTGGTCCTGCCTTTGCATCATAGTCCCAGCAGGACTCTTAAAACTCCTTATATTGTGTCCTGACAACAAAATAAAATGCTCAACTGTTTGGAGAGAACCATTGCTGCAGGCAGTTCTAATTAACGGGAAGCTTTTCCTTTCCGGGAGCGTGTATTTGATTTCTTATGCTGGGAATAACAAGCAATTAGTGCTGTGGAGCACCAGGCACTTCACCTGCATAACTGAGGGAGGCTGAGAGTAGATACTGAGGGTGGATAAATGCTGTAATCCAAATCAAGGGATTGTAGATGGTTTTATAGAGCATCTTTTATACTTGTATAGATTTTTTTTTAATTATTTATATTGTTACAAAGGACTTTTGCTTTCCCAAAATAATGTGTGGTCTCCTGTGGATGAATTAGTGAGGTCTTGAATGCCTGATTGGAAGCATTTTGTTGGTTTTGGTTTTTGGTTTGTTTGTGGGTTTTGTTTGTTTGGGTTTTTTTAATTTTAAAAAAGTATGCTTGTTACAGCGTCAGGGAATGTGTATGCTGTGATCCATAAAGGTTTTAGTCCATCAATATTGATACTGTTCAAAAACATAACTGTTTAGGATTAGATCCCTAGAGAAAAATGATCTTTGAGTTTATCCTCGTCTCCTGTTGCTGTGTGTGTTACTTGAAATTTTCTGCATTTCACAAAATGATCGTCATCTTTGCTGAATTCAATGCTGAAACAGCATAGGTGCGTGAGGACTAGAGCAGCGGTGCGTGGCTGGGTAGGGAGCCCTCGCTTGCCCCGAAATAGCTCTGAAAATGTTAATGCTGCTGCGGGACCTCCTCTGTGTAATCAACCTGGAGGCAAAGGAGCTGAGTTGCTACTTGGGTTTGATGGATTATTTGTTTATCGATGGATTATTATTTATGTCTGCTATGCATCATTTTTTTTTCCTTTCTTTTCAAGTCCTTTGGTGATTTCTATACCTGTGGCAGCAGAAAGCGTGCTGGGCACATTCCCAGAGCTGTGCCCCAGGTTAAACTCTCCACTTGGCAGAGAAAATGGGTTGGGTGGAGGGAGCAAGTGGAAGAAAGAAGTTTCAACTATTCCAGTCATATTGATTCAATAGCTGATGCACAGAAGGTTTTTCATATTAGCCAGAGTTAAGGTGTTCAGTACAGGTCAGCGTTCCCAAAATGTGAAAGTGGGTAACAACCAAGAGGGTGTGTTTACAGGCACTTGGGCTGCGGTGCGATGGCGCGGGATGAACCCCGTGGCGCGGAATAAACCCCAAAGCGCTGGATAAACCTCGCCTCCTCCTTGCTCCTCCTCATCCCCGCTGGGTCTCATGCAGCAGTGGCTCAGTAATACTTGTTTTCTTTTCTTTTCTCCCCTTCCACCCCCTCCTCATGTGTAACTTGATCTCTTAGGCCTGGTCTTCTGCTTTGGCAGATTTTTCAGCTCTTGAATGGAAGAAATTAACCACTTAGTTACTGTCAGGACTAAAACACGCTTTACTGGTCCTCCTGGCTCTTCTTGCAGAGGTGCTCAGAGTTATACAAGATAGCCCATGGAGTTATCAGCTTTGACCTCTCCTTTTTAATCTCTTGTTTTAATTTTACTTTTTCGTCTGCATTTCCTTGCCTTTTCATTTAAAAGAAATACGGAAATGCTCCCTCTCAAGATCTGAGTCAGTGTTTGGCAAAGAAACTTCTCTAAAATTTATTTTCTGATACTTTCCAAGTATGTATCTCTTCTGATTGTGTCCTGGCTCTCTGTAAGCCCTCTCTGGCAGAAAATACTGAACAGGATCCCAAACTGATGTGACTCTTACCTATGGCACAGAAACTCTCAGTCCCCACTCCCTCTGTCGCAACCTTAACAAACTTCCCAGGCACGGGAATTTAAGTAATTACAGTAAGCTGGAGTTTGTGTCATTTTGTGTCTTTGAGGTAGGGTGCTATTTCTTTCAGATCTGCAAAGTGGGAGATGCCTCTGTCTTTGCCTGCAGATGTTTCAAAAAGTGTTTAATGGAAGAGGCCCAAAACTTTTCCAGAGGTTTGTGAAGAGTCCCTTTGGACTTGGATTTAACCTTGCAGGTTTTATATAAATGCTAATACCCCAGGCAGTCCCCTGTAGATCCCACAGCCCGTCGTGCTTTCTCACATGAGTATCGTGAAGACAGACCACTGTTGCAGGAATTCAGTAGTACCCGCTGCCTTGTTACTACCTTAAAAACAAGGATTCTGCCCTGCTGCTTGGAAGGAATTTCAAACAGTTGAATATCCCATCTCTGAAATCCCCCCACTTCTCAGTTGTCTCCTTCACTCATGAAAATTGCAAATAACAAACATCTGTTAAATTATGGAGAAAAAACAACACATGCACATGCTGTGTTACAAAATCCTTTGTTTTTCTGTTGATGTGTACAGTGAACTTTTTGTAACCTGGCTTTTTCTTTTTAAAGTTTCTTCCTGTGAGAGTGGAACTTGCTAAGTCCGAGTGCCAGAAGTGTTCTGTGCCTAGATGGTTTCTGAAGGAAGGAAACATTCTTTGCTCTCAGGTGTTAACTCACCTTTGTTCAAATTGATATGTGGGGGGTTTTTATTTGCAATAATACCTATCCTAGAGTGGTCAGATTAGTAGCAAGAGGCTTTTGTTTTTAACATGCTATTGTAAATGTATCAGCTGAATTTTGAGAAGGGCTTCATTGGAAGGGTAGAATAATGTTCTCTCTAAAAAAGTTTTGTGCATGAACTGGAAAAGGAAAGGCATGTCTACATAAAAAGCTGGAAGAAGACAGAACCCGATGGAGCGGTTCTGACGTAGGGCAGTGCTGGAGAAGCTTTGGTGGTGTTACACATGTCACCAAGGGCACAAAGGTTCATCTCAGCAAGGCATCTGGGCAGAGCAGTAAAAGCACTTGGGTATGCCAGTGGTCTTACTGCTTCCTAGTGATCACCACATAAGTGGTAGTTGGAGATCCTTTAGTATCTTGGTTGCTTGGGTTCCCTCCTTAGGGGCAGGAACAAACGTGGAAGGTTTTAATGGGCTGATGTAGTTATTCTGTGTGTGAACACCGACAAGGACTTTCCTCACCCTCCATCTGTTAGGTGGCAGGTATTCCAGATAAATCACACGGAATTGCTTTTCTGTGTAGTGCTGTCATTGCCAAGTAAGTGAGAACAGCAGAGTATCCTGGAGGACTTGTTTTCACTTGTTTGGAGTAGCTACAAGGTGTCAGTGAACAGTTACTGAGACTAAGGTGATGGACTCAGGAGACAGTTGTTTAAATCCCAGGTGGCTTTTACTGGGCTGGGGTGAGATGTGCCCTCAGCTCTACCCTGCCCGTTTCGGGCTCACGTTCTGCTCTGCTTTATTTGGCATAGCATGGTAAAGCTCTCATGACGTAATGTGCACGACCCACTGAAGCTGTATTCCCTGTAGACAATCTTGCAAGACTCCACCAGTGTCTTCTGCCACACACACCAAGAAGGCAGAGTTCAGCAGCCAGGATTTTAAAGCTGCTAGTCCTCTCAATCTCATACACACCAGTATCTCCCCAAAGGTTTGGCAGGTGGAGGGTCTCAAAACCTGAAGGAAAATGGGAATCTAACAGATAATGTGGGACCAGCCCCCAGCAAAACAGGCAATTTGCTGTCGGATCAAAGCCCAGCTTTGTTACAGCGGTGTCTAGCATACATGCTGTGGTCATTCTTGGATTTCGACACAGGCTCTTTGATCATTTTCATCTACACATACATTTTTAATCAGGTAATGGTGTCAGAATGTGCTCTTCCACTATGTGGAAGATGTCATCGGAAGAGAGCTGTGTAGTGCTCTGCGGCATGGACCTATTTTCACTCATAAAGACAGTGGCTTGTGAATGCCCAAAATCAGGTGTGACCTTATCGCTCACTAGGAAAAATGCATCTTCCACATGATGTGATTCTGCCTTTCATTGCTCCGTACATCCAGAGACAGCAAAGTGCTTTACAGCCTGCAGCGAGTTATCTTTAACAGTGTGGGGATATTCCCAGCTACATTTAAAGAAGAGCAAGACAAGGCACAGGTAACTCATAACTGTAAGCAACCATCTGCTCTTTTTCTGACTCCTTTGCTTTAACCACTAGTTTGTGCTGCTTCTGTTTCTAGTGACTTTTTCCATCCCAAAACAGCTGAACTTGCCTACAAAAAATGACCAGTGTCTGGGGCTTCAGGTTCTGTTATCTTGACATGTTTCAGAAGAGGATTTTTAAATAAAATTAAGCTCTGCTTTTAAATGGGTGACGAGCACTCAAGCTGTTTTTAATGGTATCGCAACAAAATTCACTCCAGCTGCTAACGTCGTGGGATCATGCCAAAACTCACTTTCTGCTCATGGAGCCCGGTCCTTTCACTGGTGCTCTCATGCATGTGTGTCATTGCTCTCTTTTAGAAAAATCTGCCCTCAAATTCTGAGTAGCTTTAAGAAAGTAAAGAATAAATAGCTGTCTACTAGGAGAAGCTCAGACGTGAAGGCAGTTGGCTAAATAGGTTGATGCTCTTGTATGAGCATGAACAATCAAGGCTGATGGATGCTGGATTGCATTAGCAAGAGCAGAGCCAGCAGGTCGAAGGAAGTGATTATTTCCCTCTTCTTGGCGCTTGTGAAGCCGCATCTGGAGGATGGCGTCCAGCTCCCTCCTTCCCCTGGAGCAGCCACTGACACACGGGAGGGAGGGGGTCTGGCAGGGGCTGGAGCAGGCGGTGCCCCCTGGGCCAAGGGAGCTGCCTTCGACCGGTTGGGGAAGAGGGGGCCAAAGGGGTCCGAGTGCCCCTGTAACCACCCAGCTGGTGGCTGGAGAGACTCTGCTCAGAGGTGCACAGGAAAAGGAGAAGCAACACTTATAACTTGCAGCAAGGCAAAGCTGCAAATATTTATCTATATATGATATAAGAGGATAAAAAGTGTTTCATGCTGCCTGGCAGACTCGGTTACAGTTTAGCTGCAAAAAGCCTGGAACAATCTGATCTAGATAGATAGCTGCTCTCTGAGCAGGAGGATGAACTGGAGACCTTCCGAGTCTGCTCCCAACCGAAATTGTTTTGCCGTTCTGCAACACAGAGCCTCAGCTGAAGGTTGCATCAGTCACTCTGTAGTCCAGAAGTCTGCACGCTTTTCATGACTGATTGTATTCTAAGATGTGTGTATGACAAACAAACACGAAAGCGATTAATAGATGTCAGCCGTAAGAGTAGCAGTTTGTGTGACGCTTCCAATACGGCTTTTATTTCTGTATCGCCAGTTAATTTCATGGCATGCAGGAAAGGCAGAGGGTATTTGCTCAGAGTATTTACAGCCTAGTTTGCCATGACACAACAGAGGAAACGTTGAAGGATGAAGTTTGTAGCAAAGGGACCACACAAGCTTGTCTGCATAGAAACATAAAGGGAATTAATTTGTTTATCTCCAGAGGAAGTTATCCCAGGATAGCTCTTTGTGTTTAACTCCCCGAGTGGGTGCCTTGCTCCTACAGTGACGCTCTTCTGCAGCAGGTTAATTTAATTTGAGATAAGGCATTCTTCTTCTGGAATAAGAACCCCAGGAGTTCATCAGGAATGTAATCCGCATTAATTCTGCCGGCGCTGATTGTATTAACGGTAATTGTGATGGCTGGGTGGTGGTCATGGGGGGCAGCCTTTGTGCTGCCGAGGGAATGCTGCGGGGATTCCACATTCCTACAGCGGCACTTGGAGAAGCGGGATAGGGATGCTGCTCACGTGGAAGAGAAGTTGTGTGCAAGATGCCTGATCTGCTCTTACTTCATCCCAGTTCCCTAAACATGACACTGAGCCTAAACACGTGATGATGGAGCTCCTCCTGTGATTTATATAACCTTTCTCCTCGAAATCTGCTTTTAACTCCTCTTCTTTTTTTTTTTTTTTTTTCCCCTTCTCTTTCCAGTGCGGTTCTGCACAAGTTCTCTGTTGCACTCTCATCTGAAGTAGGCAGGCAGGGAACCAGCAGATAGGTGTTGCTTTCTCTTGAAACTCTCGTGCTTCCATAAAATAGAAATCCTCCTCCAGAAGTGGAGGGAGGATGGGAGAGAGTGAGGAGAACTGCGTCGTCGTCTTTCTAATGCCCGTGCAGGCTGGCAGAGGTGGGGTGTTGGATCTGTGGCCTCATCTCTTCTCTGGGCTGTCTGAATTGAGGACATGTTTAAGTTCTCTCACTGTTTCTCGGTTTGTTAAATGGGGATATTGATGTTCATCTTTTCTGAGAAATGCATGAAACCGCTTTGACCATCACACTGTCCTTACCGTGATTATTTCTGTGCTAGACATGATGTGGCTTGCGGTAGTTAAAAAGATGGAAATGCTCTTATTGCGGTTGGGAGACCAAGGATTTCTTCCAAGCTGTCTTTCACACGTACACCCCATGGATCAGAAGACTGAGGCAAAGTAATGCTGTAGAATAATGTTTAAAGAGTCTGAGGAATGTTTGCAGTTTCGGGGGCATGGTTCTCAGATGCTGGAAGCATGCAGTGTTTCCCCTAAAGTATTAAATGTTTGAAAACGTTGGAGGACAAAAGAGCTCTAGTCAATACCCTTGCCAAAATAAACTGTCAGATGTGGAGGGAGGTTTTCAGGAACAAAAGTGAAGATTTGCTCCTATATTGATCCTGTGTGTGACACACTGAGTGCTCGGCACGTTGCGGTGGGGTTTGCGGTAGGGTTGCCTTCCCGGGCCATTTTCCCCAGGTTCTTATTTCGCAGCCCCGATGACCTCTGCACCCCTTGCTCCGAGCAGTAAAAGCACCCCAAGGCTTGGGAAATGAAGGGGGATTTTTGGGTAGAAAAAAATGCAATTGTGTACACGCACACCCAATTTTCTACCTCCTTTATAAAGATATAGAGAGGGAATGTGTACATGTATAGAATATAAATACGTGTAACAGAAGTGATGGGTGTTTTAGAAAGAAGACACACAGTAATGCTAGAAAGTAATGAATGAAAAATTTATCAAAACTAGAGAGCAGTAATTAACATGTAGCCTTGAGAAAACTGCAAGGGAAATGCACGGTTTGTAGGGGAAAAGAATAGTAGGTAGTGGGAGAGTGAAAACTTTTGGCCCCTTGTGCGAGAGGAGTACTATCCTGCGAGAGTAATTGCATCAGCTGAGGTGGGAATCTGCCTGTAACTGTCCCAGGGATGCTAAAACTGCATCATTTGGAGAAGGACCTCCAGCTCCCCTGCGGTTTTTGTGCTGGTTTACAAATGGGCATAGCTCTCAGTTTGCTTCTCCCTGTTCCAAGGCGCAGTATTTAAACAGCTCCCTTAATACCCTGTGAAACAACTTTTTAGACTTTGAGTATTCCCTACAACTCACTTGCTTTGACAGAGCCGCGAGCACCAAAACAGCCGCGATATTCCTTAATCCTGCCTTTCCCCCGGCTCCCAGCCCAAGGAGGGCTCTCCCAGGCTGGGTAAACTTGTTGATTTTCAGCGTTGGGTTGGGAGAGGAGGCGGCAGGGTGCAGGCAGGCAGGAGGAGGGTTAAGGATCGAGGGCGTTGCTCGGCTGCCTGATGTCATGGAGGCAGGCAGGGATCAAGGGGGCCCTTTGTTGGCAGCGGAGCCCCAGCAGCCCTGCCTGCACCCAGCACCCATGCGGGCAGCTGCCGCCAAGCGCGGGCACAAGTGACTCTATCCAACTTAGTTGACTTTACTTTTTTATTTTTATTTTTATTTTTTATTCTTTTTTTTTTTTTTCCATCCCCCTTCCTCTCTCCCGCCAAAAGAGTTGGGAAGGAGGGAAGATGGCTGGAGTTCACTCCCCGGGAGAGGAGATGCGGGGCCCCAGGATTTTCTGCCTCTCGGGCTCATCCTTGTAATGGTTTTCAGAGTGCTGGATTTCTTCGACTTTTCCTGGATATTTTGTTTTAGACTTTTTTTAGACTCTTACTGGATTTTTTTAGACTTTTTAAA
>VZTO01017373.1:24559-95301 GCA_013400615.1 Syrrhaptes paradoxus | reverse complement strand
TTTTTTTTTTTTTTACCCCTCTCTCTCCCTGTTTTTCGCCGTAAAACGTGTCATTAGTTTGTTCAGCTGGTGACACGGATGGCAGAACCTTTGGTGGGACAGAACAAGAAGTTACCTTCACATTTAAGCTTTCGCTCCCGTGTCCATATTAAACTGTTGAACACATGATTTTTTCCGCCGAGTTTATGGGGTTTTGTGGGGGAGGAGTGGAAGGGCTGTTTCCTGTCGCAGCTTATTTCATCAGCAGAATTAGATTTAGGAAGGGAATAACTCATGCAAGAACGAGTGATGACAGGAGATAGTTTTTAGAATTATAAAACCGAAATATTAAAAAGCGTGTTTTTAATGGTGTTTAGTTAAAGAGAAGCAGTGTGTCTCCATCTCCTATTTCTTATCGGAGCAGTTAGCGCCCGTGAAGCTGCTCAGTGCAAAAGATCAAGTGGACGTGCTGCAAAGTCCTCCCCAGCCCAGTTCGAAGTCCTCCCCAGCCCAGTTCGAAGTCCTCCCCAGCCCAGTCCAAAGTCCTCCCCAGCCCAGTTCAAAGTTGACAGACCTCAAAGTTGACAGACCTGCCAAGCTGGAGAGAGGAGCTTTGTTCATTAGAAGCAGAAAGAAGAGAAAATTAAATTCAGAAATTCATGGAGTCGTCTCGCTGTTGTCCGTCCTCAGGCTTACCAAAGATCTTTGCTGACTTTTGATATTTTAAAGATTTTTTTTGTCCGTGAGTCGTCATTTTGCGATGCGAAGGGAAAGACAAGATCCAAGCCCAAGAGGATCCATGGAATTAGTTGTTTTTCAAAAGCTACTTGTGCTGAAATGCCTGAGGTCGTGGGTTTGGGAATGGGGGGAGGAATATGAAAACAAGTAAAACTTTGTGTATAGTTAGGTGGCTTGCTTTTTTTTTTATTTTTTTAAATTTTTTTTTAATAATGATTTTCCAGGCAGGCTATGAAAGGACTGTTTTTACTAGATTTTTGTAGAGAGAATCAATGTACTGCTTAGATGTGCAAAAGCGAGTTGGAAAAATAATTTATGATTTTTGAAGTAATAAAAACTTTACTGCAAGAGATAAGATTTTTATTTTATGCGCAGTCAAATCCTGCCCAGACTTTTGTGCTTATATACAGATGAGGACAGAGTCTGGCGTGTTATGTGCTGTCTCTTTTAAAGCTGTGGAAGTGCTGTTACTGGGATAATGGGAAATACCTTTACCAGTGTGGTGGAGGGTCTGATTTTTGTCCTTTTTTTTGGGAGGGTGTCTGTGGTTCCAGCTGGTGGTTAATGTAAAATTTAAGGTCATTGACTTCAAGGCAAGCTATTGCTTATTTGACCCTGTGCAAGTTACTGGACTTTCTTTCTTTAACCATTATGCACTGGAAACCTTGTACTGGTTTATTTTGCAGCATTTTCATATTTATTAACAGATATTATTCTAATTTGCATTCTTGTTATATTAGTAAGGGACAATTTGTTATTTTTCCGGTCTCAACCTGAATGAGTACCATCCTAGAAGGTGGTTTCAGCAAGATCCGTGCCTGGATAATGTTTAGCTTGGGTGATGTTTTGGCTTTTGCTGGAAGATGGAGTGAACTAGAGGGCTGGAAGCACACATCCCTGCTCCTTGGCCAACTAGTTGGATAGTTGACATGTTTTGTTTTGGTTTCTTTGGCATGATCTAGTCTGAGTCCTAATGTTAACAATTTCCATTTAAAGCCAGTTGATTTTTTAAATTTTTTTTTTTTCCTTGATGCACAAGAGCTGGATGTGATCCTCTTTGCCCAGAAGTTCTATATTGCAATCCAATCTAACGTTATGCGTAGCCCCTTTATACTCTTGCCATCTATAAATATATCAGCACCGGCAAGTTAAACACCGAGAGATATATAAAGCTAAAGGACAATCATGGCTCCTGCCATCTTTGGTTTTCTAGATTATGCAAAATAAATCTAGTTCCCTTCTCGTAATTCAGTCTTTCCACTTCCCCCATCACCCTGGCAGCCTTCCTGATCCACCAGCTCCAGGCTGAGTTGGTTTTTCATGAGCGCAGGTGAGGAGGAATGCCGGCGGTATTCCAGATGTGCTTCCATCGCTGACTCTTAGGAGTAACTTCGGTATCCGGTACTCACTGGAAACACTGGTTTCAACCCTTTAGGTTATTGGATTCTTGTGTAATATTCCTGTCCTTCTGTCCTTCCCCTTGCAGATGCCATCTCCTAACATGGAGCACTGGATTTCGGGAGGACACTTATGCCTTTGAGTCAAGGTTGCTAATAAAAATACTAAGACTGATCCTAATACATTTTCTTACTGAATTCTGGTAGAAACCTTCCCTTACATGGTCAGTTAGCCATGTGCTTGGTGGCTAGTCTCTACTCCTTATCCAGTTTCATCCACCTCTTAAGTTCCGAAGTTCATCCCCATCTTGAAGGCAAGTGCTTGGTGCTCCTCTCTCAGTGTATAAGCTTGGTAATTTTGGGTTTAAGAGTTCTATTTTGAGCCTGGAGGTGATAAAAGAATCACAGAATGGTTTGGGTTGGAAGGGACCTTAGAGGTCATCTAGTTCCACCCCCCCTGCCATGGGCAGGGACACCTCCCACTAGCCCCAGGTTGCTCAAAGCCTCATCCAGCCTGGCCTTGAACCCCTCCAGGGATGGGGCAATCATCTCAAATAAGACATGAGAGAGAAGCAAATGATGGGGGGAGATGCAGCTCTCTCCTGTCCGATGGATGTCCCTGCCAGCAATGGGTGGTAGGCAGGAGTCCCAGCTCATTGGGGCTGGTGGCATTGAGCAATCCTGAGGTGTCCTGGGCTATGGGGGAAGGCATCTGGCAGCAGAGCCTGGGGGATGCCTCACTACCCTGCCACACAACTACCAATGGTCCAGTGAGTGCTGGAGGCAGACGTATAGACAACCCTTCCTCCAGAGCCAGAAATGACCCATCCAAACCATGGATCCCACCCACTGTGAACTAAGATGGAGAAGCTGTAGGAAAGAAGGAGGAAAATGGATAAATTCTGCCTTTTCTGGCTTCCATGACTTTGCCAAAGCCCTGAGAAACAGAGCAGTGCCGGTAGCTGTTTTCCGTTTGCAGAAAGAATACTCTGGTCTATCGTTCTTTTCTATCCTGAGATTATTCCAGTGCATTGGTGCTTTGTCACAGAGGAAAAATAGGCTGTGACTTGCAATTCTGGACCCGTTTGTAATATGAAAAGTAACACAAGAGTAATATAATTGAATTTAATTAAGCCTTTTTTAGTCCCCTGCTCCTTGCTACTCATTTTCAGAACTCGGCAGTATCTGCGGCAGGTGATGTGGATGGTGTCTGGGCTGGAGATGGGCTGGAGACGGGCATCCCACAGCATCACGGGCTGACAGCCCTGGGCTGGGCTGCAGGGGTTGTAAGAGCCCTTGGGTACCTTGGGACCCCGATGGAATCACGTTACCGTGTGCGGGACAAGACGTGCAGATGGGATTCCCGGAACGTGCCCATCCACACCGGGAAGGAAGCCCAGTGTCGTACATTGGCTTTATTGTAAATATGTACATTCATGGATGGATGGTATTTATAAACCACCCCAGCTCTCTGTGCAGTTGAGGGGGGGATTTTATTTTTTTTTCTCCTTCTACTTCAGCTCATTTTATCCAGACCCACTCAGTATCGAGAGCGTTCACCTTTTTGTTTATCCTAAGGACAAAGAAATTGCGCTGCCTGCCTAAAAGCTGATTAATTTGAAGTAAAATGCAAATCTGAAGTGCGTCTGGGCTTCTTCAGGAGGCGGCAGCCGTTAAACAAAGATGTCACGTCGCATGCTTGGGGTTTATTTTATGCAGAGCTCAGAGGAACTGAAAAAAAAAATTAAAAAAAAAAAGATGAAAACTCTTCTTCACTTCTTTTCCAACAAGTCCTTGTATGATACTGTGCAAAGAAGAAAAGGTGTCGAAGTACATGGCAGATAAAAAATATTTAAGCCACACAAAAGTCACTGACAGATAACATCTCGCTATTTGTACGGAGTATCTTTTATATTACTGAAAAAAAAAAAGAGAGAATAAAGGGCGCTACATCGGCTTGTGGGCTGCTTGTGGATCAAAAGCGTTACCTTCGGCGCAGGCTGAAAATAGAAAACAGATAGACGCGACTGTGAAGTTTTTCATGTGCAAAAGTGGGAGACGAGCTCGCGTCGGGAAGAGCTGGACAGAATTTCACTGAAATGGAAAATAAGGAGGTGAGTAAGTAGGTGCATGTGACACAAAAGATAGGAAACCTGGGTCTAATAAAAATTGCTGGTAATACAGATGGCCTGATTTTCCTCCCCTCTCGTGACACGTTACCAAAATTTCAATTTTCTGATTTCAATTATTCCACTGTTTCTATTGCTGTAATACCGCCAGTCCCCGTAGAGGAGAGGTCTCGTTATTAATGGGACGCAAACGACTCTAATGGTCCCGGCTTCAAAGAGATCCTGACGAGAATGGGTAGAGGAGATGAAGAGTGGCGGAGAGGAAATACCAGTGCGTCTGCGCGCGTGAAGAACGGCAGCGCTGGGAGCTCATGGGATGAGATCGAGGTGATGGAAACCCTTTGGTAGCGCAGATGTCCGGTCCCGTCCCATCGCTCCTCTCCCGGTGCCCCTCGGATGCTCTTTGGGAGGGCTGGGCTTACGCTTGGAGATGGGTGACCCAAAACCAAGAGAAGAAAACTGGGAGTGCGTTTTGTTCAGCCATCGTGCAAGAGAGCGGGTGGAGTATCCCTCACCGGATAACTTCTCTGGTGCTTCTGGCTTCAGCTGAGGCGAGGGCAATGCATGCCGAAGGCTCTCCAAGGTTGTCAGGAGCCACCGTTGGACGTACCTGTGAGCCCACCCCACTGCCTAGACTTGGGGCTGCTCTGGGACCGCATGTCTGTTTGTCCCATTTTTTCAAAATTTCCTGCACACTTTAATTTCTTTGTCTGTATTCTTTTTCCCCTGACTCTTCCTTTTTCTTTTTTTTCTTTTTTTTTTTCCCTCCTGACTTCTCCCCATGTCTCTTATGTCTGTCTCCCATTGTTCGATCAGGCTCCGTGGTCCCTTAGATGCTGTCACCTTTCCCATCTTAGGTGGGTATGTCTCGGTTGCTCTTCGTTGGCTGTGGTGCCTTATTTTCTGCAGTGTGTTCTTTGAAGCTTTGCAATCAGGCTGCAGAATCCTATTTAAAGGATTTACCTTTTTCTCTTCCTCCTATTTTTATATTTAAAGACTAATCTGGAGTTTTCCCGTCCGTTATACACGCTTCTTCATTGTGTAGTTTTTCAGAAACATATGTAGTATGTAAATATGATGACTTTAAATCAGAAAAACGTTGTTCTTTGATTTCCAAAAGAAATGGTGATGTCCATATATCCCACTGAGGACAGCTGGGAGTTAAACAAGTCCATAACGTTCTGTATGTGCCCAAGCACTCTTCAGAATGAGACCCTGGGTCTGGGCTGCAGCGCTTTCCCTGCCTTCTGCAGGAAGCTGTGATTTTTTTTTTTTTTATCACACCCAATAATTTAAATAAAAACATTCAGATAAGCAGCAAAAATATTTGGCTGAAGGAAAGCAAGGAGACAGAAAATGGATCTTGTGTTTTATAAAAGCTATGGCTTCAGAAGAGTTTGCAAACCCTGAAGCTTGTCTGCTTTGTTTCCTCCAAATAAATTCTCTTTCCCAATAAAGATATAACTGCTGCCTATAAACCTGTCTTGATGGCTGTCTCCAGACTATCAACACTTCTGCACAATGTGCTTTTTCAGCGCGCAGATAAATAAGCACGTGCGGAAGATGATATTTTGCTGTGCACCGCAAGCATCGCTTTGTCGCGATGGAACGGGAACGGCAAAATTAAACTGCGCTTTCTGCAGATATTATTCCCTTTTCCCGTGATATTTTTATAGCAGTTGCGCTTTCCGGGCTATGCTGTGTAATGAGGGAGTAACACATCTGTGTGCAATGATCCCTCCCCTTTTTTCTTCTGTTTCGGGCGATGTTAGTGCTTTGCAGAGTTAATGGGAAAGGCAGCTTGCACGTGGAGGAATATCAGAAAGACTTTGATGCTTCTTGATGTCTAACTGCAGCTCCGTGGTGTAAGGCTGCGTGGAAGTGATGGAGACGATGTATCTGTGGGAGGAGAGAAGTATGCTCCTAGGGTTTCTTCAAATGTAGGTCTCATGAAACTTTCAGAATGCAAATCCTACAGCATAATAGAAGGGCCTGAGTCATTTAATTCATATAGCTGAGACTGCTCAAGTGAGCCAAGAAAAAAAAAAAAATCAGGGCTGGAGCCAAACTTTTCTCATTTCTCTGAGATATGCTTCATAAATTTCTGTTCTGTGCAGGAAGCTTCATGCCTGCTAATCAGAATAAAGAGCTGTGAGGTTCTGTCTAGACCAACCTAGGTGGAGGAGGTGGCATCTCATACACCTCCCCAGGGGCAACCCCATTGTTTGCGGGGTTGGGAGCATCCCTTCCAAGGGCTGACACTGTGTCCTCCCAGATCCATGTTGGTTGGGCTTGGGCTGCACCGAGGGTGGGGTGAGAACCCTTCCTCTACCGCAACACCTGTATAACAAGCAACTTTAATCTCCCCAATATACTTTATCTTTTTATCTTGGTCTTTTTTTTCCTGTGTTTTTGGGAAAGTGTCATATTTTTAAAAGCATGTTGGAAAACACTGAACTTGTCTTCCTCTCACGTTGGCTTAACCGTAATGACTGCGTAGATTTTTAAAAAGCTAATTATAACAGAGGCTAAATTCTGCTCAAAACACACCTCTTGATCCTCAGGNTATACTTTATCTTTTTATCTTGGTCTTTTTTTTCCTGTGTTTTTGGGAAAGTGTCGTATTTTTAAAAGCATGTTGGAAAACACTGAACTTGTCTTCCTCTCACGTTGGCTTAACCGTAATGACTGCGTAGGGTTTTTTTTAAAAGCTAATTATAACAGAGATTAAATTGAGGTCATTCTGCTCAAATCACACCTCTTGATCCTCAGACTTTTTTGGGTGACCAGAGAGGGTAGGTGAGGTTGCTGGGATGGCAGAACTGAGCACTGGGCTGGGTGGGCAGGACTGACCCTACGGCTCTCCTCTTGGTCCCGTCCATAGTTCAGCCCTGAGCCATGGTTTCGCTGGTAAAACTCTGCCCCATCGCCTCCCCTCTGCACCTCCTAGTGCAAAGGCAATGGGGAGAAGGATGAAGAAAGATAACGCTGGCCTTACTCCATCTTCATGGAGGATCTAGAGCACCTGTGAAGACTCAGGTCTCATCCTCATGGGGTCCCAGTGCCCCAGAGAGCTCAGGGTGAGGGTAGGTCAAGAGTGTGACAAACCCCACCAGCGTTGTGAGTGTCCCACAGCACCTGGAAGCCCTCCCTATCTTCTCTTTAAGATTTATTCTCCGTACCATTTCCAGCCTTTGGACTATGATATCGTTTTCCAGGACTCCGCTTTGCCAGTCAGGATACCATTAGTACGGTTAGAGAGAGGCAAAACACACGATAAATATTGCATGCAAATGGCTTTTTGACATTGTAGCATGGGTTGAAGTCATCTGACTGTGTGGGAGCAGAGCATTATTGCAGTGAGAGTTTATATTCTCTTCCAGACTTTTATTTTTTTGTTTTGTTTCCACTAGTGAGAATGTGCATCCTTGGTGTTACGGGGTTCTCGGTGCTTTGCGACCTCCGTGTGTGTCCGTATAGAAATTCTGAGGCTGCTCAGTAAATATTTTGTTGTACACAGTTCAGACCAGTTTGAATGGAGTACAACCGTACGTTTCCGTGTTTAATGGAGTAAAATGGTGCATTAAGAATGGTGAATTAAAATCCCAAGGATTAACCATGGTAAATCTGCTGTGTACCGTAAACCTGGAGCTTCCAGGACCCCCAGGCGGGGTTGTTACATCTGTGCTGTGACTCCAACCCCCAAATTGTGAGGAGCAGCTCACCCCACCGCAAAAATGGGCTGGATGAAAGGGAAAACCTGGGATCACCGTCTGCCCTTAGGGAGCCTGTGTCGTGCAACCCCAGGGCTTGTTCACCCCAGGGAGGGCAGGGCTCCAGTGACACCCCTGGGGCCACCGTCCCCCCGCCTGCCACCGCTTCTGCTTTGAGTCTGATCCAGTGCGGCTGGATCTGGGAAGAGGGATTGGGGAGTGGAATGATCAAGGCTGATTCTTACCTTAATTATGGAAAAATAGTCCTGATAAAAATCTTACCTCTTCTAAATCCCTGCAGCTTGCTTACCCTCTGAAAGATGATCCACCTACTGCATTCCCCTCTGGTATCATCTTCAATGAAAAAAAAAATCCAAACTCTAGTATGATTATTAATATTTTCAATAGTGGTGCCAATACCTCTCCAAATTTTTTATTTAAGTCTTGCATCCCAATTCCTTATCTTTCCATCCTGGTTTCTCTCCTTATGTGCAATTTTTTGTCTTTTGGTGCTACAGAAGCGCATCATCTAATCCACCTCGGCATTTCTCTCCCAGAACCTCCGCTCCCTTAGAAATTTGTGTAGGTTTTGACACTGTCAGCATGACCTCACAATATTTTAATGTTTCGTTCTTTTCCTGCATGATTTCCTTTTGAAATATGCTGCTAGGTCCCTTAAATAACAAGGTTCCCGTTCCCGACTAACGAGAACTGCTTCTCCCTGTCCCTAGGTGAGAATGTGGACAGCAAACTGGAGTCCTCAAGACAGCAGATGCCAAAGGACCAGTCAGAAGATTACGAGATAACAATTCCCTTCCTTTTGAATGGAGAACAGTGGAAACCAGAAAATGACATTTATTCACAGGTTAGTCTTCATTTTGCCTTTTATTTGACTCTATGGTGTACGACAACTGGAAGGCTTCAAGGGAAAGTAAATGTACTTATTTAACCTATCAAAGTATTTTTGATATTTTTGATCTTATTTCTCATGGCAGAAGTGGAAGTTCAAAGTGAATTTTTTTTTTTTTTTTAAAGAGGTCAATGTACAGCGCTTGGGATTACATCACACAACAGCAAAACGGCCCCAAAACCCAGGGAGGGGCACCTACAACACACTTTTTTTTTTTTTTTTTTGATTAAATGCGGTCTGACAGCAAGAACTTTAAGGAAAAATGTAAATAAAGATGTTTTGTTGACTATAGTCTGAAGCATTGCCTGGAGCCCATCATGGGAGATGGTCCCCAGATGCCATCCCCCCAAATTCAGTGGGGGAATCGGGGGCGAGTCTCCCTTCTCCCTCTGCTTTCCCTTCGCCTAACGAAGGTGGTGTTGGGTTGGACTGGATGATCCTTGAGGTCTTTTCCAACCTTAATGATTCTATGGTTCTATGATAAACTGCCAATTATTTCCCCCTCTTGACAGGCCCTGATAAGTTCCCCTCAGACACTGATGGATGATGTGTGTAGCTGTTTTTAGGGGAAAAGGGCTGTTTTCTGTCTCCTTGGTCTCCCGCTTGAAATATGAAGACAGGTTGTTGTTCATTATCACGCTGTCATGGGAATCTCTCACCCATCCTTCTAAACTCAGGTCCAGTTTTCTTCTGGCTTATTTTTGATGTTGTCCTTTTAATTGTCAGAATATGGAGGAAAAAAAGTTAAATTTTTTTAAATAGCTAAAAAAAGAAAAAAAAAATCAAGCAAAACCCATCACACACAGACAATGCACATAGACCAGACAGCCCAGTTTTCTTTACTGTGCTGGGAAAACATTTCACGGAGAAATCCTCTTTGACCGCTGCCACCGTTTGCGGGACGCGGTTTCGAGTCCTGCTGCTGATTGACAGGAGGAGGTGTGAAAAGAAATTTCACATCAAGGCATCTGACTTTCAGAAAACCTTGTCTGCTTAAAAAAAATTTTGCTCTTCCTTTTTCTTTTTCCTTTCCTAAATGGGAGAGAGGGGTTGGTGCTAGTGTTGAGTATCTGCAGTGATGAAAGGGGTATCATCGTGGGTGTATAATGGCTTATCATAGAGAGATAACACAGATGGCTTGCTCCTAGATGTATGTGCAACTCTATTTTTAGATCATTTAATTAGAAACAGGCGTTCTCTCATATAGAGTCCTTTTAGCTACTCACTGTAGCTTTCCGAAAGAGTTACAACGAGGGTATCTCTTTCTGTGAGTAACGATAATGTGATTTATATCATTAATTTGTTTCCCAGAATTGCTTTCAGTTTAAGATGAACATTAGAAAAGATTTGTGGTTTGGGAAGAAAGATCCACGTGCTGCATCAGCACTTTTTTTTTTTTTCTTTGAATACTTCTTTTCCATGGAAACTGTTCTAAATTAAATACATAAAAGTGCAGATCAGGCTGTGGGAAGAACAACAGCATTAAGCTGATAGAGGAGAAGAGTAATGAATAGCTTGTCACATAAATATTGATCAAAAAACACAAAAGTTAAATACTGTTGTATTTGGTGGTTAAATAGAACCTATTGTTCTTCAACTCATTGCAGAGTGTTCCTCTGGTTTAATTTTATATGAAGTGGAAAAAAAAAAAAGATGAAGTAATGTGTACTTGTAACCAGGGGAGTGGTATTGCAATAGAATACACGGTCAAATAAATAACGTAGTGGTTATAAAAATGCCAAAGTATTCAAGTTATTTGTGTACAGATAATTGCCTCGTGATGATAGCCCCATTCTCCTGTCCTTTGATGGTAAATACTCCTGCTCAACAATTAGTCCCTGAGAAACCACGCTCGTCATTTAGTGCAGCGTACTCTTTCTTTCCCATCTTGAAGATAAAACTGTCCTTTTATTTACCCCAGGAGTCACGGCAGTATCAGTTGGAATGGCTCATTCAGAACCTGTCAGGAGTTATTATGGAGCTAATGACTTTCTCACTGAGGGCCACCTATGAAAAAATGAAAAAGCTAAAACTGGTCACGCTGAATAATCGCACACAGGCATAGACCTGCTCAGCAGCAGCAATCAAATCACCTTTCCTGAGAAAAAAAAAGAAAAAAAAAGTTGCTTAGCTATAAACTAGTTTTATTTGAATACAGTCAGCATGTACTTTTTCAAGGACATCTAATGATTTAGGTATTTCCTAAGAATCATAGAATCACGGAATGGTTTGGGATGGAAAAGACCTTGAACATCATTGGGTTCCACCCCCTGCCATGGGCAGGGACACCTCCCACTAGCCCAGGTTGCCCAAAGCCTCATCCAGCCTGGCCTTGAACCCCTCCAGGGATGGGGCATCCACAGCAGTGAAAAATTTCTTCCTAATGTCTAGTCTAAGTTAGGAAGAATGACAGCTCAAATGAATGGTAAGACCCAATTTTAAAATCAGACATGTAATCAAAGGACATGTAAAGAATTTGGGTTTCCCTGAGTGTTTGGTTTCTGGAGAGAACCCATCATTTACTGGTCGGGTTGAGTTTCTCCTTATCCTCCCCACCCCAAGTCGAAGCTACGAGACCAAGCCCAGGATCTCATGGTGGTCTGCTCACGCAAGTGCTTTCTATAGTGAAGTATGTTTAAAAAATAAAAAATATATATACTTCAGAGAAGTTACTACGGAAATGCAAGGATGCTTTTGCGACTGTATGATGCTGTTCATCTCGTTTGTGGTTGTTCACATTTCTCCCAACATCTTTTGTTGAATTCAGAAAATTTTGATCATTTTTCCGTTGGAGTATTTTAAAAGTGCCCAGTTACATTCTTTCATAATATTCTGTTGCTAATCCTAAACAGGCTGCTAAAATTAGTGGCTACTATTTTTATTTTATATATTTGCTACTCAGGGCTACTGATGAGTAACTGTGGGCATGCGGCAGGGAAATCAGGACCCTGAGTTGTGCAACGTTGCTCTCTGCTCTCAGACAATAGCTGCCCATATTCCATGCAGATGTGATTTCCGCCTTCGCTGCAATTTTGGGTGCATTATAGAATGTGTTGATAGGTCATTAGACATTATAGCTCCACTGCTCTTTCCACTTCTCTCTTTCATTTGTTCATCACTTTGCATTCTTTTTTTTTTTTCACCCCCAGTGCTTGGTTTAAACCCAAGACGGTTGGGTTCTATTTTTCTTAAATTTTTCTAAGATTTGAACAAAATTGTTTCATTTTTATATTATTGAAGTGCAGCGGGAAAAAAAAAAAAAAAGACTCTTCCCTGCATGTTTCCAGCTGAATATTTTTCTTCAAACTTGGCTTGAGACTTGCAAATCAAGCCAAGTTTGATGAGAGCCGGGTAAGGGATGTTTTCGTACACAGAACACTCGAAGGAAGATTTTTTAGAAGACCATCTGTTTGGCTTCAGCTTTTATCCTCACACCCTATTAGGGACACACACTGCTTAATGTGTGCCAGATCCCTGCATCGCAGGAGCTGTAGGTCAGGTAATATTGGTTGTGTCAGACCCGGAGCCTGAAGCACATCCCTTCTGTTGGAGAGACAAGCGCGAGGCAGGAGGCGTTTCACATGGGCACGAAGGGTTTCTTGGCTCTGTTTCTGTGCTTAAAAGGTCATAACTGTGGGGAAATGCTGCCTGCCAGAGAGCATCCGGGGCAGACACGAAATATCTGTGATGCTGGGGGGTCCCGGTGTGGCATCGCCCTGGGGTGACGTTCGTTCTCCCGCAGTGACATGAATGACGTTGGCTTTGTGTCCGGGGTTTAGTCCAGCTCTTAAAACACGCTGAGTTTCTGGGAAGGTGAAAGCATTTTGTGCATGTAGGATATGATCAATTTTGCGAGTAAAGGTAGAGTCCTCGGGCTGTGGCATCTGTCGCTCAGGTGGGGTTTTTCTCTTGGCTGTGCAGGGTCTGTAGTGCCATTGCTGGCACCTGCAAGTATTCGGGTGGGATCACAGGGGTGACCCAGTGCTTCGAAAGATTTAATCCTCTGAGGTTGCTACAAGCATATGAGCTTGGAAAAGAGGAGACTGAGGGGTGACCTAATGAATGTTTATAAATATGTGAAGGGTGAGTGTCAGGAGGATGGAGCCAGGCTCTTCTCTGTGACATCCAGTGATAGGACAAGGGGCAATGGGTTCAAGCTGGAACACAGGAGGTTCCACTTGAACATGAGAAAAAACTTCTTTCCAGTGAGGGTGACAGAGCACTGGAACAGGCTGTCCAGAGAGGTTGTGGAGTCTCCTTCTCTGGAGACATTCAAAGCCCGCCTGGATGCGTTCCTGTGCGATCTGATCTAGGTGTTCCTGCTCCGGCAGGGGGATTGGACTAGATGATCTTTCGAGGTTCCTTCCAATCCCTAACATTCTGTGATTCTGTGAAGTTCGGTGCAACTCTCCTTACTGGGTGATGCTTTGCGTCTCTTGATGCTGATGCACATAGTTTTGTAATTCTGATCTCCATAATCACCTGAGTGCAGGATTAAACTGCTCCTTACGCAGGTGTATGCTCCCTGCGGGCTACGATTGCCGTTCGTAAAGAGGAATTTGAATGCAGCTGAGCTTGGGCAAGTGTTGCAGGACCTGGAGCCAGGCAGCACGGAACTGAGCCACGTGAGAAGCTGGAAAGCCCCGAAATGCTTTAGGTTGCCTTGAGTTTGCAAGTTGCCGGTCCAGATTGCTTTCAAATGATGCAGAAAATTTGGATTTTAACATTCAGTTTGGGTGATGTATAGAGGGCAACGAGCAAATTTTGCTCTGTAACTTCCTAAAAACAATTACCTATGAGAAAGTAGATGTACACGACCTGTCGATGGACTAGACCCTTCATCCACTTGAATCATGAGTCTCACCTGAGTCTTCTAAAGAACCTCAGTATTTAAAAAGTATTTTGGAAAAACAGCCTCTCCCCCACCTTGCAGAGAATCAGACCTCTTGTTCCATGGTGGAAACTGGATGTCTTTCCACACCCCAAGAGATTCAGACTGGTTGCTGTTGAGGTTAGAGACGAGCAAAGGAAAAGAAAGATGCTCATGGCGGGCAGAGAGGATGGGGAGACCTGCAGAGGGTTCCCCGGTGAGGAACAGCTGTGATCCCAACACCGATGGCATTTAAATCCAAAGAAATCAGAAATTTGTTTCCCCTTGGGGAAGGGGCGGAGGGATTCAGAGGACATGAAAAGTGCTTTGCCAAATTTAAGCTTTCAAGGCCAGGTTCTGAGCTGGTGGGAATCAGTTTCCTCCCTTTGGCCGGGCTGGCATAAATAAGGTTTGCAAATCGAAATCTTTCAAAAAAGGGGGAAAGGAAAATGAAAAGATGAGTTCCCTTTCTTGTAGCAACACTTTTTTCTTTCTTGGCGTTATGTTGTACTTTAAATATAAACTCTAACAATGAAATGCAAAGCTAAAGATGAAGGCCAGCTATAAATATATACGTAGACTTTATTTCTTCTGGTTTTTTAAGTGTGTGCTTGTCATAGCTGGAAAAGATGCTGCATGCAAAGTGGCAGCACATTACCATTTTTTCCTGCTTAGCACGCATTGCATCTCATCGAGCTTGCAAAGAAGGAGCTTTTGCATTTCTGCCTGCCTCGCTCATGAAGGATTGTGTTAGGGATCGCGTTCATAAACAACCAGCAGAATCCTGATTATCTGGATGTCATTCTGGACACTGATTACTTGAATATCAATGGGAAATTTTCCGCTGGCTGTAAAAGCGTCGTGTGCTCTGACAGTTGTTAGTTATCTTTATGATTCTCTAGCTTTATCAAATGTATCGGGTGTTAACACTGATTTGGTTTTTTTTCACCTTTTTGCATTTTTTCCATGCCTTTCCTGTAAAGGTCTGATTCAACACCTACTGAAATAAGTTTTTTTGCCATTGAAATGAAAAATCGGTGTAAGGAACAAGAAATAACTTGAAATTTGTTTAAAAGTCACAACAGTAATGCTGGATGTCCACGAACACGTTCGAAGCTGCCAAGCAGCGATGAGCCTGACCCGTCTGATCCCAGCTTTATACTCTTGCATTATTGCGTTTCTCTTGCAAACTGGCCAAACTGGTCTATCACAGTCTGTCATCCTGAGCTACGGCGTGCGCACCAGCTTCAGCATTATTCTGAATTTATTGGTGCACCCATTAGAAAGACACAAGATCTCCATGCCCGTTCCCGTTTCCTCTCTTTGCTCCATCTCTTGCCGTTCTCGCGTGACTCCGCTCTAGGGTTTGATGCATGGAGCACAGCTGAGAAGCCTGCTATGTCAGATAATTAATTTAAAGCTCAGGGTTTTCAAGAGCAAACCCATTCAAGTTTATTTCGTAACTGGCATAGCCTTCGTGCAAGTGATAATTGTTTATATTCCCTTCACCAGAGCCTCCTGCTGTTCTTTTTCATTTGAAATAATTACCAAAGTTTAGACTTCCAGACAATTGTATTAAGGGGGCTCATACAGCGCTGCTTAAACAAGTCTTTGAAGGCTGAGAGGACAGCTTTCATAGCTCTTTTACATCGTTGTTTTACATATCTTAAGAGAGAGAGGCATAAACAGGATTTATAGTCCTCTCCATATTTTTATGACTCATGAGGATCGTATAGAAGAGGCAGAGCCGTGCACGCTGCTCCGGCTGTGTCATCAGCTGGGAATGCAGCTTGGCACCGACAGCCTCGCCGGGTGAGGAGCTGCACTAATCCTCGGGAAAATGCTCTGGGAGATCTGCTCCTTGAGCTTTTAATTAGTAACCTGCTAGTCATTAAATTAATAGCCTAGTAAACAAGCTGTTCTTTCTTTTGCTTTGTATTATACCTGTACCCCTGCCTCGTAGGGCCACTGCAAGGGCTAATTAGTTCCAATTATTTAATAACTCATCTGCATTTGTTTAATTCAGAGATAATTTTTAGATGAGGGAAGGGAGCGTGTCACCTCCTCTGGTACTCGGTGGGATGTCTGTGATGATGCTAGTAGGGCTGGATTGCTTCCCTGGGTGAGCAAAAGCATCCTAAAACCATCCCTCTCCCCTTGGCTTGTGCAAGGGGGGGTCCCCACTGAAGGGAAGTGTATTCTCTTCTTCTCAGCCGTGCCCGTGTTTAACCAACCGATCGATCTGATAATTCCATTTATGAATTTTTTTTACAAGTGTTGGTAGGTGTACCCTGGTTCTGGAGACTTGCTGGATCTCACATAGCAGCTACAAGCTGGAGAAATTCCTGGAGCTGGGACCACCAATCCAATCTTTGTGTCGGTGATTGAATAAGGGAAATTCTTTTCTCTGTCTGCACTGAATCAGTGCCCTAGTTTCAAGGAGATATACTAGGATTCATTTCCTGCCTGAAACGCTTGGGCATACTGGGAAGTGTTAAGCGATTGGGATTCATCCCAGAAAACGCTCCGTTTCGTTTCTAGCTTAAGTGATACAGCGTGTGAGGTTTGTCAAAGTTTACGTTTACGCGCAATATAAATAGCAGATATTATAGCGAGAGATCCCGATTTCACCAAACAGAAAACGGAGTGGTTTGCATTAACCATCCACCAGACACCCCCCCTTCTCCCCTTAGCATCTTGGAGCCCTCAATGGGGTGAAAGTCCCTTTCCCGAGCTTGTATCACGCTGAGCTGTTGGGAGGAATTTTGTCATACTTGGCCGGTGAAGATCACCAGTGATATAATAGTCTTGGGCGAGCTGTCTCCCCGTACCACCCGGCGTCCCTCTGCCAGCGATTGTACACGATGGGGTTTTGCAGAAATGCTTTGTTGAGTTTGCTGCCCCGGGACCCATCGGCTATGAGGTAGTGTCTCAGATTTGAGCTCGAGGAATCCATTCATGTGTTTCTCTGTTAGGTGATAGGGCTGAAGCAATGCTCTCTGCTGGGAGTTTTTTTTGAAAAAAAAACCCCAAAAACCAAAAAACAACCCAAACAAACATCATACTTTCCGTAATTAAAAAAAAAAAAAATTGATCTTAATGATGCAGTTAATGCTAGCAACCCTTTACCGTGCTATTAAAATTAAACTAAGTTCTCGCAATTATGCGGCGTTACGCTGGGTTTGTAAAGTGCTTGTACTGAGGGATTTTCATATTGAATTAATTTAGCTTATTCTTGGCTATTTCACGTCTCTTGCAACAGATCTTGCGAGCGTAAGGTATGAATTTCAGGGCTGGATTAAAAGAAGATTTTGCTTTCCAGCTATGAACACGTGATCATTTTTTTTTAATTTTTTTTTTTACAAGCAAAAGGAGAATCTCCCTCGTTCTTAATTCTTATTGCGGTTGCCTTGAGTCAAACCGAATGCAACGCCTACAGCAGGCTCTCCCCCACCATGGACGGAGAGCTCGGCTCCTGCAAGGAGTCATTTGAGGGCTTGCAGGTGACAGGAGGAGAACTTGGGACCTTTTCAAGTCCTCTGAGCAGGGGAAGACCATGGAAACGAAGAGCTGCTGGCGTAGGCTGTGATGAGACCCTTATCTCAGGAGGCCATAGGAAATTGAGTATATTTTAGGGATGAAGAGGTAAATGGAGCTGGTCGATCCGCCGAGTCTTATTTTTAACATGCCTGATGGCTTTATTGTTGAATTATAATTCTATTTCAACATGATTTACTCAAACCCCAGTTGATTTACCCCTTCTATAGGGATATTTCTCATCTCTCAGATTCATAATGAGAAATCATAGAGGTTATACGCAGTTGAAAGCTTGATAAGAAAAAATAATTGGGGTTGATAATACGCCTTTTTGAAGCGCAGTGGTAGTGTCTTGACAATAAAAGGATTTCAAAGAGTTGCTGTTTTTCTAGAAATAAAATGACTGCAAAAAATCTGCCCGTTGTTCTTGTGTAGCTGGGGTAAAAATGAGCTGTATCAAGACAATTTCTGTCTTGAGGAAATTGCGTGTCCCTTTTGTGCACCAGCTTTCCCTCAAGGACACAGTTTTAAAGTATAATTGAGCTTTCGAAGATTAATTTAACGAAACGGTTGCAATTTACGGCGTCGTAGGCACGGTGGCGTGATGATGCTTCGTGAGATTGGAGACGTAATGCATTTGGGGATAATTTGTGTTTCTGTTTGTAAGAGGTGTGTGTNATGAGATATTGGGAAGAAATGTTTCCCTGTGCGGGGGGTGAGGCAGTGGCCCAGGTTGCCCAGAGAAGCTGTGGATGCCCCATCCCTGGAGGGGTTCAAGGCCAGGCTGGATGAGGCTTTGGGCAACCTGGGCTAGTGGGAGGTGTCCCTGCCCATGGCAGGGGTTGGGACTTGGATGGTCTTGAAGGTCCCTTCCAACCCAAACCATTTGGTGATTCTATGTCTTTGCTCACCCTGATGGAGCAGTTGGACCCACACGGTCACTTTGTTGGGGCAACTGAGTCCAAGGAGGGGGTCTTGTCACCTCTCATTGCTCCCCAACAGACCAGAATGAATTCAGCTCCATTTAGATCCCCAGCTCTGACTTTTCCATGGCCTGTTCATCCTCTGCCCTGAGTCCCAGGATGCTAATCTGTTGTTTCCTCTGAAGTTTGAATCACTCTTAGGAAATGAAGTGCTCTGAGCTCCTGCCCTCATTCCTTTGCCTTTACTGTTTCTCCTGCCTTAGGATCAACTTTATTTTGCTTCTGCAGAATGAACTTGTTCCCCTTCCTCTTCTGGCCATCTCCCTCCACCAGCAGCTCCTGGGCGGTTTCTTGGCAGGGTTCATCTCCTTGGTTGCTCCTTCTCTCTCCACTGACCGCATCCTTTGAGGAGCTCTTCAGCACAAAAATGATCTTTTCGAGGTGAACCTGCCAAACCCTTCCCCAACCGCTCCCACTGTCGGGAGTGATTTGCCTCCTTCTGAGATGGCAGCATTTTACTTTATGTGTTTCAAGAGATAATTTTAATATTCAGGAGAATTGTGTTGGTTACCCGAGGCCATTCAAATGGGCACAGGAGCGATGGTTTGGAGTCAAAGCTGTGCCTAGCTCGGGGAGGATCACATCTTCATCGAGGTGCCTGGGTTTTGCAGGCTGGTGGATGTTATATTCCGGCACACTTCATTTGTGTGAGTGTTGGAGATGGCAGGCTCCTCTGGGCAGCGATCTTGGCCGACATCCTCCGCCGGTGTCTCGCGGATGACATTATTTACTTTAGTTTCACCCCTTCCATCATCTTTCCCTCGATGTTTTCACACGAAGTACATCTTGTACTGAAGGAGGAAGGCTGCTGAAGGCGGTCGGCTTCGACTCCTGGCAAGTTCCGATGAGGCGAAAACTCTTCGATGTGTTAATCTAAACAGCCACAGCCTCCCTGCCCCGAAAAAGGACCGTTTCCTTGGCAGATACAGAACCTGCCTTTTTCAAAGGAGAGGGGAGTTGCTGGAAATGAATCTGTTGCGGGATAAAGCCAATAAGAGGAACTGTGTAATTTTGTCCTCAAAGCAACTTCTAACGTATTCTTGTTTGAACGTTGCACGCTCCCTCCTGCCTACCCCGACATGGTCAAGGGGCGTTTTCAGCAGCAGAAGAAAAAGTGGGATCCCCTAACTCGAGTATCTCCAACAGAAACTGCCTTTCTCTTGGTTCCAACAGGCAGAAACGTTGTTCAAACCAGACTTTTTTTGGCATTTACTGGCATTACTGAGAAAGAGTTGGCAAGGAAAGCTGGCAGGAGGAGATGAGTTGGATAAGCTTTAAAGATTTTTATTTTTTTTTTTCTATAAAATGAATATCCAGAAGCTGTGTAAATGTATTTTCTTTTTCAGTTTAAAAAGTGTACAGAAAGACAATTTATACACAGTTTTGACTGAAATAGCTTCTAAGCTGGCTGCGCTCTCCAAATTCTTTTCCCTCAATTAAGAAGATGGAGGGGGGGGAAAAAAAAAGAAAAGACAAAACAACACCTCAGGAAATCCCTAGAATGTTTATTCGGGAACAGACCAGCCTGTTACAGTCATTAGCTTGCAAAGGTATTTCTGTTATAGTCAGAGGGCAAAGTCAATTTTAACCTGTTATTGCCAGGAGATGTCGTGTTTGTTGGTGAAGCAGCTCTTGAGATACATGGAAATCGTTGGGAATAAGTGAGGGGCGTATGCAAAAACCAAAACCAGACCCCAAAAATACACCCTGCGGAGAGAAATTAAAATCAATTCAAATGCCCATAATTAAACATAAGTATTACATTTCATACTTTATTGAGTTTCTATTTATTACGTTAGCATTTCTGGTTGTAAAAGGCTTCAATGGCAAGAAAAAGATATTTCGAAATATTGATCTCCTTTTTTTATTTTTTTATTTTTTCCTTTTCATTGCACGCTCAGTGCAGAATTGCTTACTGCCATGGTATGTTGATCATAAAGGAAAAAAAAGGGAATAGGGCTGGACTGGTTTAAACTGTGATCTGCGGGAGCTCTCCAGAGCAAAGTGGCTGTTTCCCAGGATCCCCATAGGAGGGAGAGAGGAAAGGAAACTGCTGCTCTACGGAGACCGAGCATCAAGAGCCTGGGAACACTGCAAGTCACACAGGGTTGGGTTGGTTTTCTTTTTGAGATAGAAACCTAAATTTTTTGCTTTGTACAGTCCAACATCTCCCCTTTTCTTGTCTTGCCCTTTTCCGTCTTTAAAATGAGAATAAAGTTTAATCCAAGCTGTGGGACATCTCTTTGGCTTTGGTAATGGCTTTTTTCAGCTGAAAAGGAGTTTTTTGTGTTCGTACTCTTGCTGTACAACTTTTAGGGAGCAAGGATTTGCTGTTCTGGGGGAAAGAGGGATGTCTTGCATGTGTGGAGAAGTCACGCATGTGTTGTCAGAACAAGGGAACAAATATTGTCGAGATTTTAGTTCTCAAAGAATTAAAGAGGAGGAGTGTTCGCCATGCTGTGTACAAGGATTTTCACTTACAATCTTGGAGGAGCAGCTTGTAAGTACTAGAAAGAACATTAATTGAGATTTTTATAGCGTATGATGAGCCATATAAATCAGTCTGAGTTTAGCACAATCACCTTCCTTTGAAGGAGATTAACATTGACGTGCAAACACTTCATTTTAAGGAACACTTTGAGAAATAATATTTTAGTGTATTCTCTATTTTTCTTTTCATCTGTACGTTTTTTTACTGCTCTCAAATATTCAATTTCATCATCAAGCATCAATTTATTTTTCAAATTGATTTGATTAGTTTTAACACACTTCCATACATCTTTTAGTACCTAATTTAAAACCAAATCTCTACGCGTAGAATTGAAATCAACCCGACTTTCAGCCTTCGCGGAATTAGTCTGTAGCAATTTCTCCAAATCTGTGTGTTTGAGATTGGGAGAATGACAGCTGCATTTGAGTCATTTCTTTAGAGATTTCTGAGGTCTCCCCACCACGTTGCTGAATTGCTGTCTCTATATGGATATAGTAGATATATTGATATCTATATTTCTGTCTATATCATCTATACGTACATACAGATACCCTGCTCCAAGCTTGTCTCAAGATTCATCTCGAAAATCATGGTTTAAAATTTTTTTGCAACAATATCTGATGAAAGAATGGCTGAAAAAGGTTACAGCGAATTGTGTGTTGAAATCAAACCATAAAATCAAGCAGTTGGGAGGGAAGATATATACCACTGGGTGAAATTCCTATCGATGTTTCTGCTCTGCTAGGACCTGTTATTAGGAAGGAATTATAATTAACAGCAGAAAGCTTATCGGTGTGTCCTTGTGACATACTTGCCAATGTCGTGAGCAGCATTGAGTAGATTGAGTTGTTTTAATTTTAGAACTAGGCAGTTAAAAAAAAATTGTAAAAAACCAAAAAAACCACCAGTATTTGCTCATTGAAAGTGTGGATATCATCTGCATTGTCATTAATTTTCTTTTTGTTGCACAGAAATACAAAAAAATTCTTCACAGCTAAACAATTTAGACCAAGAGTCCAGTCTTTGCTTGAAGTCTTCAAAGGCAATGCTAGTTTGTTTTTCCAGCAAAATCTTTTCTCTGATTTCTTTGATTCGTGAAAGACGAATCAATATATCACCAGTAAAACACAAAGCTGGGTCTCACCAAGGTATATTACTTAAGCTGAATGTGAATTTATTCCATTAGCCATCACAATTAAGACAAATGATTTGGAAATACCGCGGTATGCTTTGTTCTTTCAGCAGCAACCGTGCCATTTTACATTTTTACATTTTATATTTTTATGTTATATACGTATATTTTCTTGTCATAGCGGTGAGAGTTTCAGAAGTTCCTCAAGACCAATAGTCAAATTACTTTCGTGATCTTTTTTTTCATGTGCTGGCTGGCACCTCACAGTCTACCGTGAGCTAGTAAGAAATTTATTCAGCATAAAATAAAGTCATATGGTAATTTATTGCTGTCCTTACCTATCCCGCAAAATCATTCCTCTGCATCTCTTGGAATGTGCAAATTTACTTTTTCAATTTGAAGGAGCTGTATCTTGTCTGTTGATGCAATTTCATCGTCCCAGCCTTGGTGTATGGAAAGGAAATAACTTGTCCAATGTATTTAGCCTAAGGTAAAGTTTGTGTGCGCAAGGTGTTCTTATCTGGGAATTTTGATTTGCAAACTAAAATTTGATTGAGTTGTTTTGGGGGGGAAGTTGATACGCCTTCCTTATCAAACGTATTGTGAAATTTAGGTTTCTATGTAAAAAAGCACATCACTGTTGACTGAGGAAATCATCAGCATCCCTCAGCTCAGGCAGTCCGGAGTCCCTCAAGGGATGAGCACCATGTGGCATCTTTGCTCTTCCTAATTTTTTTGTCTAAGTGTAACCACTTTATTCAGTCCTTAAATGTTATTTTTTTGTGCGCTTGGATGAGTTCTCCATCTGAGCTCCTCTCTGAAACTCCTCAGTCTTCTGGTGAGCAAGACTTCTCATTTAAGCTTTGTGATACGGCTCTGAAAGGCTCCTTCCCTCATCATCTCAGCTGGGGGAACCCCTCCAGAGCTCTTTTCTATTTATATGTTGATGAGCCTGGATGAAAATTTCCAAAAAGACTTTCCAAGAAGATTCTGGCTTTCTCCTATTCTTCAAAGCCCGGTTGGATATCGAGGAGTGGTGATTGAGTAACTCAGGTGCATACCTCAATGAAAGGTTGAGTGGCTCAAGAGCAACAGTGGGGTGCAAGCCTGTTCATTAATAATCTAGTGGTTGGAGTACTCCTGGGTGTAGGTGGGAGGTTGTGGATCCGACCTCTGAGGCGTTGAATCTCCCAGGAGATTGCTGTCCTGGATGGTTTTGATCAAACCCTGGATGGGTTTGATACTAGATCCTCATTGAATAATTACCAGGAAGGAGAAGAGCCATTAAAATAAATGAGATAGAGGGGTCACCTGGGGAGAACACAGGAAGGTGTGCAGGGAGTAGCTGGAGGTCTGAAACCATGGCCCACGATAGGGACCCAAGAACTGGGACTGTCAGTCTAGAGAGGAAGAGGCTGGGCGGAGACATGGTAAATCTTACGGTATGTTGAAGGCTGCAGGAAAGTAAGAGGGAGCAATTAGTTTCTGTGTGACTCTTAGAGATGCTCCCCATCTAGCAAGGACAAGAAGAATGGCCTTCCAAGGCAACAAGTAACGAAGATAACGAGAAAGGATGTTATTTACGTGCATAAGGTGAGGAAGGGAAGCTTTGAAGTCTCTCAAAGTGCACTTGATTTTCAGAGAAGCCAGAAACAGCTGCTCATGGTACAGCTGATCCTGACCCAGGGCAGGAACCTCTGAGGTCCCATAAGCCATGTTTTCTATAATTTGATATAAAGGGGAGACCATTCTTTCTCCTTTGTAGAAACCTGCTTTGCAAACGTTTGCCATCTCTACATTTCAAATAAGATGATGTGGATTTTTCTGAGTTTTTTAAATACCTAAAACTTCATAGGGAATGCTTCTGTTTCCTGCCTAGGATGCTGACTTTTTTTTGCCCCATAGATTTTCTTTCTCTTCTAATTATTAATTTTGTATGACTTAGAACCGGACTCTAAATAATACATAGACAACCAAAACATTAATGTTAAAGAAAGAGAAAAATGCCCTAGCAAAAGTTGAGCCTTTTCTTTGTTCTTTTAAATTTTATTATTAATTAATTAATATTTATAATTAATTCAAGGATGGACACTGAAATTGCAGAAGTGGATCAGGATGCTGTGGAGCTTGGGATATTTATAACCCGAAGAGGTTTGGTTTAGGGAGGAAGTAGTTACAGCTCTAGAAGGTCTTGTTCAATTTTGTGTTGTGCTGCAGAGTTCCCACATAATCATGGACAAACCAACCAGCTCCTCCATGCTGTAGTTGCTCATCTCCAAATTGAGATAGTGGCACATCTCTGCCTCATCGCAGCAGTGACAGAGGCTCTTGTGAACGTGCAAGATAGTTTTAGAAAATAGCAGTAGACAGCCTGAGGAAATCCATTTTTTGAGGAATTTTGGAGGTTCAAGCAAGTGATGTATAAGCCATTCTGTTGAGACAGGTTATGAGAAAATATGGTGTCCATGTGGACTGTTGACTGTGTCTTGTAGTAGCAGTGCCGTTATTGCCTGTTACCGAAGTAGATGCTATAAAATATTACAAACAAAACTTTGTGGGGAGAGTAGTGTAGGGGAGAGGGACCTGGGGGTCCTGGTGGACAGCAGGATGACCATGAGCCAGCACTGTGCCCTCGTGGCCAAGAAGGCCAATGGCATCCTGGGGTGTATCAGAAGGGGGGTGGTCAGTAGGTCAAGAGAGGTTCTCCTCCCCCTCTACTCTGCCCTGGTGAGACCGCATCTGNCACTGGAACAGGCTGCCCAGAGAGGGTGTGGAGTCTCCTTCTCTGGAGACATTCAAAGCCCGCCTGGATGCGTTCCTGTGCGATCTGATCTAGGTGTTCCTGCTCCGGCAGGGGGATTGGACTAGATGATCTTTCGAGGTCCCTTCCAATCCCTAACATTCTGTGATTCTGTGATTAATCTCTTGAAAGCGGGGTGAGGTCTCTTTTATATGTTTTCCTGGGTTTTATGGAAAACACTGAAATAATCAGGTTTCACCTGTGGCCCTTCGATGGTTTCCTGGGAGCCACGAGCAAGGCTGGGTGACAGGGGCAGGCTCATGTCTGTGTCATCTGTTGCCCTGAGAAGCATCAAAGCTTCCCGAGATTTTCAGGAAGGGGGAAGGGAGGAGAGGATTTAACTGCAGTGCATCATAAATAGACCAAATCCTGAAATGACAATTTCAACTGTTTACAATAAGCACGGAATAATTGGAAACACATTCGGGGACACTGGGGTTGTAAAGTCCTGGTGGATCACATGGGCTGTGTTGCAGAGCTGTCTTATTTTTAATTAGCAGCGAACAGAGACATGCTGATGGGTTCTGGATTGTTTTTGTTGCTTTTTTTTTAAAAGGATCGTCTGAATGAAAACATATTCCCTCCAGAAATGGTTGTTATTTTTTTTTTTTTCCCCTTTCAATTTTTTTTTTTTTTTGGTGTCAGTAGCAATGAAGGAAGTAGACGGGATGCAGAGCGTGGCGTGTTTGGGGCAGATAATGCTGTGGTTGGCCTCTTGTTAGAAATTTTCAGGTGTTCAACAGATTTTTTCACTCAGTGCTTCTCAGTAATATATCTCTTTTGTGGTTACCAACTCTTCCCAACGCTAAGCTGGAAAATATGATTTTTCTGTTTTCATTTTATCTTTCCTTTTTTTTTTTTTTCTCCCCCTTTTTTTTGCTACAAAGGATAGTTGGTTTGTAGTACTAGGTCAAAAAGGAAGGTTCCTCTGTGTCTAAAAGTGAGAATTGTCCTTCAGAAGACCATAAATCTCCAAAGCTGATGGAAATCCAACAGCATATGGCGCACAATTCATCTAGTGCACCTACCTACCTACTCTGTGTATCCTAGCCCATCCCTGGGGAAAATTTAATATTTTAATCTCCTTTAGAATTTAAATCTTGAGGGAAAAGAAATAGCTTTGGAAGTGAAACAAGAAAAAGAGAATTTGAGACTATCACCAACATTTAAATCAGTGTGTTGTCAGAGCTTTATTGTGTTTGCTCAGGCAAAACCACATAAAACAGACTGTCTTGGATAATCTTTATTATTCTCCCTTACCTGTGCTAATACACTGTCGGCTGCTATTGGGAAAGACAGGCAAAAGTAGAGCAGGACTCGTACGAATAATGGAGTGACTGGAAGACGGGGAAATATTATAAATACATGCTTGAATGATATATTAACATAAAGGCAACGGAAAGCTGTCTGGAAAGGCAGGCAGGCTTTGCTCATGGTGGGATGCTCTGGCAGCCGGGGTTTTGCACGGGCAGATCTTGGGAAGAGGTCGGGTTAGATAAAGAATAATTAAAATAGAGTTTGCAGCGTGTAACTCAAATTACACCTCATCTTTTAGCTCCAGAGGCGACTGGTGCTTTCTTCCATAGTTTCAAAGCTACTCTCAGGTCTGTTTTCCCCCAGTCCCTTTGGGTGTTGAACTCCAGCATCCACTGGAGGAACTGAAAATGTTCTCGCTCGTTCTGTTTTGCTGCATTGGTCCATGGGACCGAGGTTGGGTCGTTGGAATGTTTTATGGACCGCCTGCAGAATTTTCATTTTTTTCTGTTTTCTAACCCTGTGCAGTCAGTTCAGCAAAGGAAGAGGAATATTCTGGTCCGTTTACACCGTGTGGTAGAGCAGCTGAAGGTGACAGCGGACTTTTCGTTATACTTTTATCACATGTTGCAAATGCCTTTGAGATGTTTCTTTGTTATCTCGAAATACTGTTCTGTATTGATTTTTGCTTTTTCTCTAAGGGGCTGAAAATTTCAGCGCTAACCCTGGAGCCAACTGAAATAATTGATTATCTGGTTTTACCTCCTCTTCAGTTATTTACCTCAATGCCCTTCGACGGAGAAAGGGTGTGCTATTTCTAGATGATTTAGTGTAAAACAGATCTGTGCTGAGCTTTAATATCAATTTATATAACCTCCATTCAGAGGTTATTTTTTCAGACTCACAAGTTTATCTAATATGTCATGAGAGAACTTGTTCTAGAAATATAATTTGGTAGCTTATTCTTATGGAACCTTTGGGTAGTAAGAAAATAAATAGATTTTTCTATAAGCTCAGGTAGCAATTAAAAATATTTAAGCAAATTATCTACAGGGGGAATTAGATGCATATCATCCTCCTATAATCCAGTTAGATATATTTTAAAATGGATTTTGCAATTCGTAAACGCATTTTGTTTACAGGTTTTTGTGTGTATATGGATGGTAATGGCATTTGCATCTGTGCTTTGTCTTTGCCTTTGTGGCAAGAAATATGTTGGCCATTGATAGTCTGAATCTCTGGGTATCATTCAGAATACAACATGTGGTTTTGTTCTGAGGATTGCTTTCTTCGAAGAGTTTTCTGAGCTTTCCACACTGCTTTTGTGTCATTTATTTTCTACAGGAATGTGAATGTATAGATGGGGTATCTGTAAGGAAAGTCTCTTCCTAATCAAACAGAAAAATGAGAGATGCTGCCCACAGGTTTGCAGTATCATTTGCTTTACTAGGAAATCTTCAAATCCTTCTTTCTCTTAGGGCACATTCCAGGATATAAAAATGATTCATGTGTCTTGGAAGTACAGCTTTGGAAAGTTTGTCAAGTTATCTTGAGTAGCCCGAGACTGGGATGAAATCTCTCCTTCCATTAGTTTCGAAAATATTAATATTTTATCTGTCTTTGTAGAACTCATTCATCATCTTCAAAAGATCATCAGAGACAAATTACGGTTTGAAAGAGGGGAAATTAGATACCGGCTCCTCACTTCTGGTTTGCATTCCAGTACTTGTGATGCAAAAGGGAACTTGAATCCAGAAGCACATCTGTGATTGCAATAACAAATTAGTGAAGAAGATTTAATCTGAGGCACATAATAGGAAAAGATGTTTAGAGAGAATGAAGTCTGAGCTCAGAGATCTTGGCACAGACCTGGTGTGGTGGAGCAGGGCGATTGGAGGGGAGGGATCTGAAAGTGAAGGACAGCATGTGAATTAAGCCAAATAATTAAGTGATTTAAGCGTTAATCTAGCCAACCCTCCGAGTTCATTCAGAGAAGCAAAACATATATCATTGCTTTTCTGGAGATTGTTGCATTGTCAAGGATTCAGTTTAGCCAGGACATTTAGACCTACCCTTTACTTGCATTGTAAAAAAATTCTTAAATTTCTCATTATCTGAAAGTGATTGTATCTTTCTGCCATTCAGTAAGTTTCATTTAGTTGCAATTACTCTGGCTTCAAACTCTTGAAATCAAATGAATTAATGAAAATGGAAAATCAGAACTGTTTCCTAATTAAGAACTGAGCTTTTCAAGGAATATGAAAGGATCTAATTTAGAGAAAGATGTTTGGAGAGCATGAAATGTGGCTTGAAGGAGATACATGTGCATTTAATATAACTTACTGAGCCCAGCCAGATTTGTATTGACGGGAGACAAAAAGCATCTGAAATCCTCCTTCGGTGATAGAATAATTTATGGGCTTTCTCGAAGCGTTCTGAGTTGACTTTTAGCTCAGTGAAATGGGTGGCCATCTCCATTTCCGTGGGTGACCCATGGAAATATTGGGAGGGGGCTGGTTGAGCGTTTTGGTTTTGCTCTTCTAGGGCTTTGTAACAGTTTTGTATGAATGTGGAAAAGCCTCCATCCTGGGACTTGTAGTCACAGGAGGTTCTGAGGATGCGAGTGACACTAAAGAGACGTTAGGAGTGGGCAGGTGGCTCGGATAATGTCTGTGATGGGTNAGTCTGGAGAAGAGGAGGCTGAGAGGAGACCTCATCACTCTCTACAACTGCCTGAAAAGAGGGTGCAGTGAGGTGGGTGCTGGGCTCTGCTCTAAAGTAACAAGTGATGGGACAAGAGGAAACGGCCTCAAGTTGCACCAGGGGAGGTTTAGGCTGAATATTAGAAAAAAATTCATCACTGGAAGAGTGATCAGGCATTGGAACAGGCTGCCCGGGGAAGTGGTGGAGTCACCATCCCTGGAGGGGGTCAAGAAACATGTAGATGTGGTGCTTAGGGACATGGGTTAGTGAGTTAGGTGGTGTTGGGTTGGACTTGATGATCCTTGAGGTCTTTTCCAACCCTAACGATGCTATTCTATTCTATTCTATTGTGCATACAGTCCCCATGCAAAATCCATGGAGCAATTCTGCTACTGCCCTCCCCGGCACGCCAGACAACTCCCACCGTGGAGAACATTTTCAGATATAATCTGGAGGACGTGTCATTTCTTATCACCGGGAACTTAGAAGTAATTCTCATCATCATTCTTATCCTCCACAGCACATTGTGCATTCCCCACAAATGTGTGCTGCAATAATTACGTGTATAGATGGAGAGATGTTTCTAAAGAGGGTCAGCCTTGCCATTCAGCTCCGGTTCTGTTAAAACACCGTGGATGTGTGGGGGGTAAAATGCTATTTGATGGGAATACTCACAGAAAGCACGGCAGGGAAAAGGGAGTAAGACACGTAAAGTATAATGACAGTGGGTAGCTAGTTGACGTACGGTCTTTGACACAATCTGTGCTTGATTTTTTTTTCTTTGGAGGACATTGGAAGAAGATTATTTTGTAATCAAACTTCTTGTAAAAGGAGGTCACAGTCCCCAGTGTCCTTACAAAGAGGAAGAATTCTACTTTTAAATCTATGCAGAGTTTTAAACTCAAATGGGACCCACTAAATCTTCATGGCATGGTCCTCAAAGAAGTTCACGTACATTTGAAATTGGGAAATATCAACAGCTGTTCATTCCCATTATAATGACGCAAAAAGGTCCGGCTGCGGCGAGCTCTGTTCAATAGCTTGGACAAGCCAGACCCACCGCGATCCCTTCCTAGCCGCCAGCTCCATTAAGTTTTCTTTTGTAACACTTTTCTACGGAACAGCCGTGTTTGTTTTCTTTGCAGAGCCTTCCACCAAGAATTGTTTAAGCAGCACACGATGTGTTCCAGCAATGAACTCAATGGTCCCATCTGTTTGATAGCAAAACGAGCAGTTGTGATGGTGTAAATACTGTGTAACGACTGTGGGTTACTTTGAACAGGTTATTTCATTCCTGTGCTGGGTTTCCATCTGTTTTTGAGTCAGGGGAAGATTTCTGAGCTTGGGTCTGATCTTTTCAGGTGTTAAACATCACTCTAAGAGAGCGATAGTAAAAATCCAGAGGTGATAGTAAAAGGCTGCCATGAGCAGACCTGACAGCAGCAGGTCTAAAATATTAACTATTATAATAACTATATATATAGATAAATAGCCATATAAAATAATATCTATTAATAACTATATATAATATGAATAAAATTAAATCTCTAAAATATTAACATTTTAACCAGTCTATTAACCAGACTCTTCACCAAGTATTTTTTTTCCCTGTTAAAAAGACCGTGATATTTGCAGGTACTTCCAAAAGCCCAAATCTCCATAGCCGCAATCAATCCCCTGCCTGACCTCTTTGGTGAGGTCGTGGTGTGTCAGAGGATAGGCAGGGCATGGTTTTTCCAGAAAGTTTAGGGAATGGGTTGTGATAGCAAACACCACACCCATCCATTAAATTCCCATCAACAAGCACTACTGCTCTTGACTTGCTTCCAAGCTGAGGATGGACCAGTTGAGTTGATGGTCTGGGTGGAAAGTCCTCTGCTCCATGAAGGCGGGTCAGTATTGAAATGACAAAATGTNTTTTTTTTTTTTTTTTCATTTTCCTTTCTTCCTTCCTTTGTGATCCGTGAATCTGAACGAATCACCCGCTCCCAGCTGCGGAGCAGACTCCTTGCAGGTCATCAGGCACGCAGAGAAGTGTAATAAATACACACCGAATGTTGGTTTATGTTGGTTTGCATCCATCCTGCTGCAAAGATACAGGAAGGGCTTCAATACCTCGCCTTGGCTGGTTTGTGTTACAGCACGCATCCTTCGCCCAAACCACATCCTGACACTGAGGATAGAGGAGTTCGCTCCCCATCGGCTGTTTCAAAGTGTTGGCAACACCAGTCCCCTGATGTTTGTTCTCTGAACTTTGTTTTTAGGAATCTTTGGAAGATTTTTTTTTTTTTGTTTCAAACTTCTGAAAAGGGAATATCGATTTTTTGACCTATTTTTAACCAATATAATTCAGCAGATAATTGGATGGCTGCTTTAAAAACCAAGGCTGCCCTATTTGTTCTGCTCAGTTTTAATTAAAAAGAAAGAAAGACAGACCACGTTTTACTCTCCTTTTTTTTTTTTTCAATGTATAAAAGTGGTGAACTTCCTGTTAATCCCCATGTAGCTGGCCAAATACACATAAATATGTTTTCGGTGCTTGATAATGAAAATGGGGTGTAAATGTTGAATTCAGCCTTCATGCCTGACTTTTTCCTGACACCAAATAAATTCGTAGCGTAACAACTCAATTTCATCAAAACATTAACTGGTTAATTTGGATTTGCTCCTGAAATATTTGATCCATAATGTTATGACATTTTGAGCAGGTTTTAGCTAGGTTATTCTTTAATTTTGGGAAAAAAAAAATAATTAAATCGGGAATACCTCACAAAAAAGGATGTAGCTGAATTGTAAGCATGCTTTCCCTTTCCCAGAGTGGTCATTAGCTTTGTATTTCTGCGTGGAAACCGGGAAACTCTGTGCTAGAGCTGTGTAGTTTTATTGATTTTGGTCTGGCACAATTAAATTCTCAGTTTCCTCTTTCTTGAGTGTTATTTGCTTGAATTTTAACTCTGGACCATGGATCTTGGGACACCAACAGTGAGCAAGGAAGTGTTAATTTCAAAACATTTATTTTTTAAAATTTTTAATTTAAAATCTTTTTAGCTTATAAAGAGAAGCTTGCTGGATTTGGGTCATTCCCAAGGTTGCCCTGTTGCTCCAAATTTATTCACGTCTCATGAGGTCCCTGGTGGGGTTTTCTATCCTGGTAAGGAAGGTGAGGAAGGGGCAGAGAGCTGCTGCCTTTGCCTTGTCTCTGCTTTAGGACCTCCTGTGCGATGGTTTCTGCCGTGTCTCGTGATGGGCAGCAGGTTACTTAGGGTGGAAAACCACCTCCAAGCAGCAGGTTGATTTGCTATACAAGGAGGTAAGAAAAAGAAGAGGAAAAAAAATAAAAATAAATAAATTTATGTTAGAATTTATGCCTTCCAGATAGAAGAATCTCACATCTATTTGTAGTCAGCAAAAAAAGAGAAGAGTATGATCATCGTGTTTTCAAAGAATCTCACTTTATTTTAAAGTTGGGAACAAACTTGGAAATTCTTTGGTTTCCTCCGTTAGTGGAGTGGCTCAGCCAATTTGTTAAGGGGCTGTTGATTCTTTGCTATGCCATTAAAAAAAAAAAAAAGAATTGCAAACCACTCTGTTCTCTTTGTTGCTACTCATTATATACAGCCACAGGGATACACGCTTGTCGTTTGACAGTAAGGAAAGCACAGCTGAATTCACTGCCCTTAGGAACCTGCAAAACAAGATGAATTAAATGTTTATGCTTCTCATGTCCGCATGAAATATCCCTTGGTTTTGGAGGTGTTTGCAAGAGATATATCCTCTTCTAAAGTAAAGCCAAAAGAAAAAGGAAGAAGTAGTTATTGACTGAAAAGCAATGCGTGGAATTTAGAGTATTCATTGCTTATTGTAATGATCTTAAATGTATATATTTTGTAGACAGCTTGTATTTGTTGGACTGAATTCCAGTTATCGTGGTAAGATTCCCTAGGTGGCTTTATTTCTTATAGATTTTCCAGCTTTTTGCTCTTTTTTGTATTACTGATAGTAGAGGAGTCACAGCAGCCCAAAGATCTGATACCTACAAACACACCTTTCAGCTGGTGGAGGCACCAACGCTGAATGTCAGCGTGTGATAAATAAGGGGGAGAAAAGGTATTTTCATATAGATAGCAGAAAATGGCATAAAATTTATCCCTGCTGGGAATAGTGTACTCTTTCCTCAGTTATGCAATTTCTAATTCCTGATGTTAGCTCTTCAGATACAAGAAAAAACATCTAGATCTGTGTGGGATGTAACTATCTGATGTATCTCAAAAGTCCTTCATTTCCAGGGCTATGCTTAGGAGATAACATAAACTTATGACCCTTATTTTTTTTGTTGGAATTTCTGTTTTCAGGAGCATAGAGGAGAAAGTAAATAGGGTTGTATCCTTACAGTGAGTGCTAGAATGGTTTGGGTTGGAAGGGACCTTAAAGAACATCGAGTTCCATCCCCTGCCATGGGCAGGGACACCTCCCACTAGCCCAGGTTGCCCAAAGCCTCATCCAGCCTGGCCTTGAACCCCTCCAGGGATGGGGCATCCACAGCTTCTCTGGGCACCCTGGGCCACTGCCTCACCCCCTGCACAGGGAAACATTTCTTCCCAATATCTCACTTCAATCTCCTCTCTTTCATATTCAAACCGTTCCCCCTCATCCCATCACTCCACCCCCTAAATGTATAAATTCTAAATACATGAAGTTTCGGAAATTTATTCTGGTTTGAGTTGTCTCTTCACTATTCCTCTCACCGTTTTCATCAACAAATATTGATTTCCTTCTGCATCCAGCTGCCTTGTGTAACACTGTGTTAAGCTACCGTCCCCGACCACATACCTGTCAGATCCAGGCTGGCTTTGCGGTAGTTGGTAAAAATAAATGACGCTCGTCTCTTGCATCCGTATATTCTTCATGCATCCCATGGGAAAATTGTATTTTGTTGCTACGGTCGGGTACAGCGAGGACAAGCTTTGTGCAAGGCTGGAGTGTCTCTTCTACTGTCCTTGGCACTGATGATGTGATTTCTCTTACTTCAAACTAAAGCCCAGTTTGGCAACTCATTATTAAATGTGACCGTCGGTGAGTTTTTGCTGCATTTTTCTTTTTGCTCCATGTTGAACGTCAGGAGCCTTGTTGCATACAGCTAATTGCAATCCATAATTCTCCTTGTAATTATTTTTTTCCTTAGCATCTGCCCAATTTTGACCATGTTCAGACTAAGAGTGTCCCACCAGTGACCAGTCAGGACAGTTCACGCAGACTGTGACAGGCTCTTCGTGGGCGTAGGTTGACTTGACCGCACGGGCAAAGTTGACCCTGTTGCAGGGTTGGCTTTAGTGGAGTTAATAGCAGCTCTGGAAGGGCTGGAAACCACTCTGTTGGATTAAACAAACCTGCCTATTTCAGTCTACCATGTTAGGATAGAATTTAAAACTTTGAAACCAGAGAAGCAAAATCATCCCCTTTTGGTTCTATTTCCATTCTCAAATACTGAGTTTGGACATCTGATCCAGCTGAAAACACATTTCTCTTTCCAAATCAATTAATGCTGCTGGTTTGAGTTTATTTACACTCATTCCCTTGTCTATAGATATTTCCTTTTATTTCTATTATGTAATTGTTAGAATTTTTTTTTAATTAAAATTGCATGTGCTGGTCTAAGTCGTGTATCTTAATCCATTAAAAATCCTTTCTCTTTTCGAGAGAGGAACTTGCAAAGATAGATGCATTAGGACTGTCCACATCTTCAGTTTGCTGTCTCTTCAAATGCTACAAGAACTGACTTGAAGTATTCTATCCCCAAGCTCCCAGCACCGCAGTGTGATCGCAGTGCGTGCCAGCTCCACAGCCCGAAGGAAGAGATGATCCAGCGATGATTAAGTCTTTTTCCTAGATTACTGTGCAGAAAAATATGCTCAGTGACAACTGCTTTGTATTCAAATTCCAGAGTGGGCATCCCACCAAGGTGAACAAATCTACTCCAAATGGACAGCTACTAGTATTTCAAGTGTAAAAACGGATTTTCTTTTTTTTCTTTTTTTGAGGCTATCATATTATTATTATTAGAAAGTAGTCTCTGAAAGTACGAGGAATTTAAAATCTGCTACTGGGACTCTGTCTTGGTATTCATGGTGATGTGACAAAACATGAGCAACTAAAGGAGAAAAAAAAAAAAAAGTTGTTGCTATTTTTGAGCCACTGTTCTTGTAATGCTTTGGTGCCTTCACCAGAAGGAAGATGCCCATTTTTTCACTTCTGTGCTCAGGAAGCATGCCTTAAAAACCGTTTACGTGCTAAGCAGACAAAGACAGGAGGATGAAAACTACTGCTGTGTCCACTTTGCAGAGGCAAGTTGGAGGAAAGAGGTAGAAAGGATAAGGGAAGCCCAAAAAGAGTTGAGGTGTAACAGGTTGGCTCAACGAGAGGGTTTTGCTGTTCCCCACGATGAAATGTGTCCCAGCCAAGAAGCAAGTCCATGGTAGAGCTGGGCTCCCAACACCAGCTCCAGGTTGATGGGGGAAGCCCTTACTCCCCAAGCCATCCTTTCTTTGCTCTTTCCATATGAAGATCTGGAGGTCAGTGTGATTTAAAAGGGAAAAAAGATTAATATAATTAAAGAATTTTAATTCCATTGTAGGAAAACAAGAGAACTTCTCTGACTCAGAGATGTGCTACTGTCTCACCAGCTTCCAGTTGTTGAAGTAGTGCTTGATTTATTTTTTCTATTTGCTTTAGCAGAGAGAATTCTTGCTTGGCCTTAACTTATTCTACTGATTTCCTTCAGAATATTAAGTTTCACTAATGCCAATTGAAACCAACATCCCTCAGCAAGCCAACAAGCAAGGAGCAAATTAACGGGGGAAATACTTTTCCTCTTCTGCTGATACCATTTGATGTAGATTTCGAAAGAAGGGAAAGTTCCGGAGAGTGCTACTTCAATCATCCCAAAGTCAGTCCTGCCTCTTAGGATATCAGTTCGTGCGCGTTGATGAAATCTTCTCTTACGCCACAAAAAAACGTTGACAAAAAGAAAGCAGCAAATTGCAGTTTAAGAGTAGAAAGAACTAGAAAACATAATTCTGTAGAGAAAAAAACCCTCACAGAATTGTTTATTAGGGCTTAAATAATGCTACTCTCATAAGACTCACTTTATTTTCATGTTTGATCATTTTAAAAGGAACAACGTGGGAATAAGTTGCGCATCAGCGTGGAAATGAGTTTTTGTGATTTTTGTAACAAGTGGTTCTTTCTGAAATGTTCTGAGCAGAAGAGTATGTGCCCTCACCATGTGCTTTTTGGATTATTCTAAACAGAAAATATAAACCAGCGATCTGATATCTGTATTTATAGTAATTCCCATTTCATCTTGAGACTCTTGACAATACTGGTTGTAAGGGGAGAGTGTTACGCTGCTTCGTGAGATTCAACGGGAGCCTTTGAGGTCTGGTGGCAGAACCGTGCAAATACTTTACGGGAAACTTCACCACCAATGGGGGAAAAAAAGAAAAAGAAGTAAAAGATCTGAGTTCATTTCATAAGACACAAAAAACTGAAAACATCCTTTCTGAATGATATTTGGTTTTTTTTCCCACGTTAGAAATGTATAATTTTGATTGCTTATGTGTTTCCGACCGCCATCCCACCTGGGCAGTGTGTAGTTTTTACAGTGTTTCTGCCCAGGACCACCAGGCAGAAGAAGAACAAGTAGTTTCATCTCTTCCCAGATGGCAAACAAGGAAATGAGCCATTTGTCTGAAAGGAAAAAAAAAGAAAAATCTCTCTGGTAAAGCAAGAACCTGGCTTTCACGCAAAGCCAGCCCAGCATCCTAACTGGGGACGTTATTGTGCTCGATAATAAGAATTTTCAGCTTTAGGAATTCTCTGAGAGATGTTTTTGTCGTGTTTTATTCCGCAGCTGCTTTTTTTTTCAACTTTACAACTTACTGACATCAATTGACTGTCAAATAAGTACCGCTGCGAACTCATGAATAAACATAATTATCATTTACATATTAACAGAGGGCCTTTAGCTGCAAATAACCCATTTGTGCTACTGCAATATCTTAATTATTTACTGTGTTATATTGTCCTTAATTGTATTTTACTCACTCCAAACTCTACAGCGTGTACATCTTACGGGGTTTGCAACCAGGGCACCAATATTCAAGCGGTAATCAACGCTGCTGCTAAATATTCATGCCAATAAAGGGCTCCCATGCGTTTGCTGAATGCCAAGGATGGGCTGAAGCGTTTATTTAGCATTCTAGTGGGCTCTAGTTTCACGTAGATGCAGGATTTCAGTATCATTGCTCTTTTGCATGAGCAAAATGCTTAAATTTTGCTCAAGCAATGGGGCAGGAGGACACTTAGCAGAAAGGATCTCGGTTGCAGTCTGTGCTTCATAATTTCTGAGAGCACCGGGGAGTTGTCATTTTTTTTTTTTTATTATAACAAAATTGCGTTTTTGTTTAGTCTATGACTTCTCATAATTTCATTTTTTAATAAATATCACAATTTTCCAAATAATTTAAAAATCACGGCATTTCGTGGACGGGGTGCTCATGCAGCCGCGGCTCCAAATTCCGACACATTTCTCAATAAATCAATTAAAAGCTATAGCCCTCAAATTATCCTGATTCAGCACTGACATAAATCTTCAGAAAAGCCATTGAGCGTATGGAGGAACAACTGATTTGTGGAGCTACTGTTGGAATTTCCACCCAAGGAAATGCTGTCTGGCAAGCCAGTGAGTTTGTTTAATGAAATGGAAGTTAAGTGTAAACTGTCTTAAGTAGATGTGAGTCGAGTCTTTTGGATTAAGAGTAACTAGCATATCGTAAACTGCTTTCTCATTTGAAGTAGAGTTTCAGGAGCCTGGGTTGGTGCACTGCCCCTTTCTGCAAGCCTTTGGTTGAGCCTCCAAGAGCAAATCCATCACCAGACCTCTCTTTCACAGTTTCCAAAAAATAAAGTGGATTTACCGTCGGATGCTTGAGATTCAAAAGAACTTGTTTTATAATCAGGGGAACGGTAATCTGAAGATTGCACGCGGTTGTGATGGTGCTGAAAATGCAATCCAGATGTCCTGATCCCTGCTCCATGCTGGAGCGCAACTGGGATTTCCGTGTGCTCTGCTCTTGACGTCTTGTTTAGCAAAATTCTCTTAAATACTTGTATATTTACAAATTCATTTTCTATTGCTCTCACAGCCATACTTGATAATATTGTTGACCATGGTTCAAATAGCTCCAACACCAGTTCTTTTTTTTCAAGGTAAAACTTAATTATTCCTTATGAAAAATTATAAAATAATATGAAAATGTTAAGCTGTTCATAGGGAAAAAATAATTCCCTATGACTGTACTTTGTGTTTGGTTTACATGATGGTCTACCTTCTACATGTGAATATTTAGCATGTTCAGCCTTAAGAAGGGAAAAAGCATTTTTAGAGCCACCCTGCTGAGTGTGATCGCTGCACTGCAGGTCTGCTCTTAATGCAAGACGTATGCCCGTTGGACATTGATATCTTCAATTGAAAATGGATGTCAAAAACCCAAACCTGGTTGCCGGTACCTCACTTTAAAAAATAACATAGCAAGACTGAGCATTAAGAAGAGATTATATTAGTGGTTAATGTAGTTACACTGTTATATGGGGAGGAAAAAGAGAAAATTCACGACGTTGTGAGATGCATGTGGAACTGCATCCCTACGCTTCTCTTCCCCGGCAAGATGCTCTCTGATGTGCAAAGTTGCAAGGGATGCGATTGCTGGAGGGCTAACACCTTGGTGTCTAGAAGACCTGGGTGTGAAATCTCACAGCCTCGTGCTGCCTCTTGACGTTTGTTTGCACTGAGCTGTGACTGAGGAGCTGGGACACCACCAGCACTTCTCTTTGGAGTTGTTTGCACCTCCCAAGCGGGGCCTGATCCTGCAGGGACAGTTGTGTGCCCAGCTCCGTTGCAGAGCAGCATGGAGGATGATGGGCTCCGGGTTTGGACTCAGCCAACTCTTGTTTTCTTTTTTTCAGAATCACCCAGCACTGCTGCAGTTTGTGATACAAGCTGAAAGTAAACATCTGGTCATCGATCTGGAGAGGAATGAGTAAGTACCCTTGGTGCACGTTCGCTTTGTACTGGAGGCTCTCAGAGAAGGGGTGTAATTTTGAAATTGATGGTTTAAAAGTAACTTCAGGCCAAGTTTGCTGCTGGTCCCTTATGGAACAGGCCCCTGAAAAGAGAGTTTTGTTCCAGTTTGGCTGGTGTGTAATTTGCATACTGCTTACAGAGCAAGAATCTCCATGGTCATCTGCATTTATGTGGGACTGAAAATGGACATGTTGCCTCTCTGTGTTTTCCTGTCGATCGCTATTTTCATTTGATTTGGGTTTGCCCTCTTTTCTTGTGGTAAACCCCTATATTTACAGTAATGTGGAAAATCCTACAGTCTTTGAAACGCTGTTTGGAGGACATCCCTCCTGGTGCTGCCTGTGGCCACGGTTGGCTCTGCGCAGTGGCCATCAGTGTTGACTCTGGCAAGATAAGTCAAGCGTTGGGGCTCAACCCCTGCGGGACATTTAAACGAGAGCTCTCTGGGTTTGCTGGCAAGGTGCTGGTGATGGGACGTTTGTGCTCTTCACAAGACCCGTGACGAAAACTGGGTTTGAGCCCTTGTCTGTGGGCTGTGAATGTTGCATCTTCTTCCATGCACTCTTGACAACTCTTGTTCAGGTCCATAAGCTGTCAGAGAGGGATGCCAGGGGCTGCTGTAGAGATGGTCCCATGGGTAGAAACCTAGCAGAGTTTTTTACAAAGGAGTACAGAACCACACAGAAATAAATTCACATCTCTGGAAGTCCATAGCAAGCAGAAACAAAGTCATCAAAGTCTTAATTTACCTTCTCAACTGGTCAACAGCTTCTCCTGTAAGAGCATCTCAAAAATATATTGTAGGAATTCAGATCAGACAACTATGTGCTGCTCGTCAAAGGAAAATTAAAGATCAATTTCAGCTTAGGGAAAAATTTTTGGAAGTGTTGTGTAGGTTTCCCTGCTCTGGAATAAAATGTATATTTTAAGAAGAGGTGTATTTTATATATAAGAGATATATTTTAATTTTAATAGAGAGGCCATACACTTAAGAAGTGCAGCTTTAAGAGGAAGGAATGTGCACGTGAAAGCAAATGTCCAAGGGAAGTTGGGTACTGATGGACAACTTTGATGGAAAGTGGTGGGGTACCTCTGTAGTCCTTTGTAGTAAACGGAGGCAAAATGCTTTTTATTTCCCATCGTTTGGATGAACCCTAACGTTACTCAGCTGTGATAAAATCCAGTTCTTTTTACTAACCAACATCAGGCCCAAATCATGAGCTTTCTTTGTGTTATTTTTAATGCTCCGTAGTTGTTAATTTCTTATCCGTGAAGGGTGCGTAGATCCCCCATGCATAGGTTGCTCTGTTACGGTAACTAAAGGAGGATTTAATTCCCTTAGTAAACAGGGATTTAACTTTATATTCTCTTAATCTTTGTCAAAGGGTGTGCCTTCCTGCAGGAATGAGAAGTATGCAGCAATTGAGGAAACTATTTACATTCCCTGTCAGCGATTAAAAGAACATAAAACTGCTAATACAGGACTTGCTCAACACACCAAACTCTCTTGTACCTGTAATAAAGTCAGATTTAGAAGGTTGTGAGATGCAATCTCCACCTCTTTTAAAAGCAGGACATTAAAGTACCGTAAATTATGAGTATCTGCCTGATACTCGTGGAGTTAATGTAAGCAGATTTGGAGATGTTGGGATCTGCTTCTTAAGAAATTTAGTATTTATTATATTATATTATCATATTATTGGTAAATTATGCAATATTTATCAATGATTATTTTCTAGTTTACTTGTCTCTGTGGTGGGGTGTCCAGCAGAAGATTTGCATTCTAGAAGAGTTTTGTATGGTGTTGACAACATGAGGTTCCTCACCGTAGCAGGAGCTTCTCGGTAGTGTTGGTAAATAATGTGGTACATCAGTCTGCACGACTGGTCTGTGCTCCCCAGGGTAAACCATCCCAAGGGCTCTGTGCTTGGCTGTGGAAATTGGTGGTTGCACTTCTTCTGCCTGTATGAGGATGCTGGCCATGTTGTCACAGGCGTGGCGATGCAAGTGACAGCAGAGGAGGAGGTGTTTGGGGTATGAAGCAAGCAACGTGGACACGCTGCTCCTTCCAGGGATTTCTGCAGGTTCGTGGAGTGAAAAATCATTTCTAGGAGAAAAATGAGAGAATGCATTTCTGCAGAGCAGAGGATGGGGCGTTATGGCTGGTGGCAGCGGGACAGATTGGACCTAAGGCAGATTAGGGACTCGAGGTGTGAGAAGGTCATCACATACTTGAATGTGTCCTTGATACTTGATACTTGAAGGTGTCCCTGCCCATGGCAGGGGGTTGGAACTTGATGATCTTTAAGGTCCCTTCCAACCCATGCCTGGAGCATGAAGCAACGTTTCCACGCTCCATCTCCTGCCCATGAGTCTCCAAGGCTGCAGAGGACCAGCAGATGTGCGTACAGACCCTGTCTTCTCCAGCCTGATGTTGGCAGCTCGAATATCTTGAAAACGTTGACGCTGAGCATTGGAGCAGCCATGAAATCAGTATGCTTTAGGTAGAAGCAGATTGCTAAACACAAACAGCTTTTCTTGAGTAATAAGTGACAACACATATGAAGCTCTGATATTTGTGCTGTTATATCACTGGAGTTTCATGTAAAGCATGTTATTCCTCGGAGAACGGTGGGGCTGGAGGTGGATGGGACCCCTAAATTACATAATTTCTGCATTGGGTCATGCAAAAAAAAAAGAAAAAACTGGATGAGATTTTCCATGGTTAGTAGGAACAGCTGCTTTGAGTAGTCTTGACATGAAACTCCATTTATTGAAAACCTTAGAGATTTTCCAAACCTTGAGTTATATTTCAAAACATGATTCAGATGCGTTAGGCAACTCCAAGCAGGGACTGATGTGTTAAACCATCTGTTATCTATGGAAATATTTAATGTCAATTTGGTGTTTTCTGATATTTAGACTCAGCAAGATGTGTTCGTATGTATTGGGCAAGATGTTTTGAGTTAGTTCTGGAAGAGTTACTGGTACCTAACTCCATAGCTAAGGGTTTAAAATCATCTCTATGGTTTCCAGCTGTTAAATTTACTTTTGTACATATTCATTAAATACTTCAGCGATTAATTTTCAGGCATTGCACATTTGTAATTGCAAAAGCCAAATTATTTCAATTTGTCAGTCGTGGAAAACGAGCTGATGTTGCGAGTACATTGCTTCCTATGATTTAGTTGCAAAATATGATTACACTCTTGAGAACCTTAAGCTCTGTCGTACCTTCAATGTTTTAGAAACACTTGTCATATGTAGACATTTCCAGAATCAGCAAACCATCCATCAGCTGCAAAATAAACCGCCCTTCGGAGCAGCTGACTGTACGGGCAGAAATACTGATGCTCTTCTGTTGTGCAAGTCGTGTGCACAAAAAAAATTCCCTTTAAAATGGATTGCAGCGTGCTGCTCTTACAGGAAAGCAGGCTTACTATTGTGTAAAGGAAACAAAACCCCTGTAAGATTAAATCGGAGTGGGAGAATGGAACGGTATGTGACTACCGGCTGTTTTTCTGCAACTGGAAACATTTTGCACGCTGTCAGAAATAGGGCTGTATACAGCAAAGTGCTTAAGTGTTCTTTTAACTTGAAACAGATGAGTAATCCAGGTAAACTCCGTGGAATTACTGATTTTTCAAAATTAATTTCATGCTGAAATGATTCGCTGACAAAGGGCGTAATTATGAATGTCAAAGAAATCTAACTTTGGACAGATGTTAGAGAGTTTTTCCAATGCTGGCTCCTGGATATACCTGAGTCTGTGGCAAAGGCAGGTAACAGACTGAGATAAGTCAAGAGTATGGAGGTAGGATGGCTTTGCCCTGGATATTGGCATCAGGGATATTGTCATTGGCAGCGTCTCAGGGTATCCTGGACAGTTTCCTTCTCTTGGAATTTCATTGACCTGACGGGCCATTGGAAGCATCCAGGGGAAGATGGAGATGGAACGACAAAGCTTTAGTATTTCAGGTTATTGTAAGTCACTATTCATCTCCCTATAACTTTATGCTCTTTTTTTATCACAGCCTTTAACAAAGCGATATAAAAAAAGGAATATAGGAGGTTAGATCGCTGCCTTTTATTCTCCCAGTAAAAATTCTTCTGTTTATCAGGAGACAAAATCCACCCCAGGCTATGATATAAGTCTCCATCTTACCCTTTAAATCCCCTGGGATCCCAGAGGTCTGCAGAGGTTTTGAGCACCTCTGGCTGTCCCCTTGCACATTTACCAGTTCTACATGGAGACGCAGTACGAGGGATGTCATGGTCCAGTACTGGAGGTCGCTTTGGAAGCTTATCTCAGAAAATAGCTGACAAAATTTGTTAATGATTCGACATGCTTATATACAACCAATGGGTTGAAATACAGATAAACAAACCTAAACAAACAAATAGAGGAATGGGAACTCTATATTTGCTATTAGAATTCTGTGCTGTAATTTAGCCAAAATACTGTGACTCCTGACTGTTTTGTCTGCAAATGCTGGAGCTGGCGGCTGTACTGCAGTGTTTGACACTTGGGATTTCAATTTAATGGAAGTGAAATTTTCGCTTTAATGGACGTAACTGTTTTTCCCTTCTGTAATGGCAACAGTCAAATGGTCTTCACCATGTGGAAATGTGAAGGTGCAGCTACCACAGCTATGGTGATACTGGTATCCATCCATGGCTGCGAGGGTACAGGTATCTGCTCTAGGTTTGTGGTGTACAGATGGCTTATTGAGATGCCAAGACTTGGTCTATAACTGAGTGTTAGCGTAGGTTGGTATTAGCGACGGCCGAGGTTGCGCGGCTGGGGCTACCTTTGGCTGGGTGGTGTTGGAGCTGTGTGTTGGAGTGAGAAGGTTCAGCTACATCAGGAGACAAAGTGCTGCTCTCTTGATCTCCTTGCATAAATACGCTAGATGAAAAGACTGGGATTTGTATCCTGGTGACCTTCTTGTAGCTAAATGTCATAACATGGTCAAGTTGCTTCTCTTCCCATGCCCCATAAAACATAGCAGGGGCAGGGGGCTGTGCCAAGTCCCCCAGAGAGAAGAGAGGACTGTGTCCTTGTCACAACCCGGACCCAAGGTCTAGGGGACTACAAGGGGTCGGGAGAGCTGGAGCTGCTCTGTCCTCACCCTGCAGCCATGTGAAGGACTAGGGGAATGAGCCCCTTTCTCAGATGGGAAAACTGAGGTATGGGGAAATGTGACATTTCTGTACGTACTGCAGAACTACAGACCTTGTTCACGTAGCGTGCAAAAAAAATGTGAGGCTGATGGGTAGGGCAGGTACTGTTTTCTCTGCGTTAATGTTTTCCTGAGATTGGTAGTTTCCAGAGGTGCATTAGTTGACAGCTTTGAACCAAGTTAACACAGGGTTTTGCTTGTTCAGTGTCTGGCAGTCAGAGCGACCCTAGAGCTGTACTTTCCAATTAAATATATAACAATAACAGAGAGGAAAATATACTTGCTGGTGCCGTAAATTTAGTAAAAAAGTGACAGCTTTAGATTTCGCTTCCTATTGCAGCAGCAGAATATTATATGTTCAGAACGGTGTTTTAATCCCCCTTTGTTCTGCAGAATGGGAGGTTTTCAGCATTTCATTTTAACACCGCTCAGCAGAGAGGTCGGGGAGGAGAGCTGGCTATCAGAAGAGAACAGGAATGTGCATTCCCTCCCTCCTGCGGGCGGGCTGGAGTCAGCTCGATCGCGATGATAACAAACACACAGGCAAAAATGTAATCAGCTGGGACTGGAAAATAAATAATTAGGGGAGAAACAAGAGATAAAAACCATTTTCTGGAAACCTTGTCATCTCCCGCTGACATTCCTAGGCCAGCCCACGTGGCGCAGGAACGTTGCGCGCCCCAGGAGCGATGGCCTCGCCGCCGTCGTTTTGCAGGTTGGCAGGGGAAGGATGGGTTCATCCAGCTGGACCCAGGCTTTGCTCGCAAATCTCCGGAGTGTTCCTTACGTGTTTCTGCAGGGGCAGGTTTCCGATTGATTTTGTTTGTTGGGTTGATTTTTTTTTTTTTAATTTCTTTCTATACAAGAGTGGGAAGTTTTTCAATAGCAGTGAAGGGGAGGCACTAATTCTGCTTTGCGTCCTCACGTACCCCATCGTTACCCAGGATGTTTGATTTCCTTTTCACAAAAAAGATACCCAGCCAAAACCAAGAGGATTCTCCTGCTTTTCAGAAACATTTGTGGATATTGCTTTTTGTCTTCAGAAACACAGGGAGGACTGTCAAAATTGAGGCTGAACCTGTGCTCAGTGAACTTTCTATTAGATATTCTCACTTTGATGCTCAGTCCTGGGGCTCCAATGTCTTTGAACAGGAGCAGATATGTGACAGTACATCCGGCATCTCTAGAATTTGTTTTTTTGCATCTAGTGGCATTTTGCTGGCACACGCTCTGTTCCTAGGACCTCAACTTCTCCTGAAGGCTTTGTAGAGAGAAGAACAGTGTTGCCTTCATAAAATTCTTTAGGGAAAGACGCCAGCTATTTAATTTGCTTATAGTGTTCACTGTTCCATGTATTTCTTTTTAGAGGGTTAGTAAATACAGAGTACACTGAAGTACAGTTCCTCGGATGAATTCTCCATTGTTTTATGTTGTGCGTGGAAATGAAATATTCCAAAGGAACAATTCAGTTCTGCTCATAATCCCTGTTCAGGAACCTGATCCATGTCCTTGCCAGGCATGGGGCTGGGCACAGCACGGGCACTGGCTCCCCAGCTTTGGGCTGATCTGCACCAAAAGTGGCCACGTACCTGCTGCAGACCTTTAGGGTAATCTGCAGAGGATCTTTCCTAAAAGCACTAATGGTCGATCTCCTTGTCCACGTGTGTGGTTGCAGGGTCCCTGCAGTCGTCCCCCCAGATCACACTCTGGACAACTGTCATTGATTCATCCTCATGAATATTGAGTCGCGGAGGCAAGTTCTTTAATGCAGATTTGTGCCTATAGATGTCCAAAGTTCCATAAAACATAAATTAATCTTCGGCGTCTCAATGAACATCTACTCAACCCTTCCCCTCTGACCCACCAAAGCACCAGCTGCAAGGGAGAGGTACACCTTATGGTTTCCCTGAAACATATACTTTTTAATATCTAGAATATCTATATGTCAGGTTGCTGCTGCTGTTGGTCCCTGTTGTATCACGATCCTTTCATGATCCTCTCCTGAGTTTGCACTCCCAGGGTTTTAGCTGGTTGGTGGATGCATCAGAAAGGAGACAACAGCAGGAGGAGGATGACACATATCCTGGCAATACATGTCTGTGTCAGTACAAACTGGGAAAAAATCACAGTAGGAAAAAAAAAAAAGCATCAAGATGCAAGTGTTCGAGATTCTTTTCAACCTTCTCTCTTGTTGTGATATTTAAGATTCATACCCTCAAGCTTTTCTGCCCCATCGTAAGTTTAAAACCAACCCAATTGTGTTTTGAGGTCCCGGGACATGGTTTGACATCCCTGTGGCCGTAAAGGGAATAAATGTTTCTGAAGAGATGAATGTAGGGATATTTTTAAGGGGCTAAAGAGAAACCAGCCATCCTCTTCTCGTGACGAGTTCGTACCTTAGTTCCTTTTAAAAAACTCGGTCAGCAGTTGAGTTCAGGAACTTCATGTAAATTCTGATCTAGGCTGGCTCTTTCTTTTCCTTTTTTCTTTCTTCTTTCTTTCTCTTTTCCTTCTTCTTTTTTTTCCTCTTTTAATTTCTTGCTCTTTTTTTTGCCCAAAACTCCCTTGTGAGGGATTTCGAGGTGTGTATGACTTTCCATAGTCAATGTAGGGCAGCCTCCAGCATTTCAAGCTTCTCGGTTCTGCCAGGGGCAGAGGCTGGTGTGCACAGACCCCTCTCTAAAAAATATTTTGAGTTCTCCTGTCTTGCAAAATACAGGGAAAGAGGAGAGCTGGAGGGAGGAAGGAATTAATGCCCTGTGTTGACAGGAGAAGGCTGGGATCCCTGGATGTTTCTTTGGGCACGGTGTGATTCAGCATCACTGATGTAACGGTTTCTTTCACATTTTTTTTGAGCGAGGCGTATGTGACTCAGGCAGCAGGCATGTCTGCAGAGCTGCGCGCTGCAACAGCTGGTTCTCTGCATCTGCCTATGGAAGGTTTTCCTCCTTATAAAAAAAAAATAAATTAAAAAAAAAAGAAAAGAAAAAGAGAGGAGGAGAAGAAAAAAAAAATAAATGAAGGAAGAAAGAGTGAAGAAGCCAGATGCAAGGTATTTAAGGACAAGAATCTTCTGCATAGGGCTGGATTCAGAGAAGAAGCAGATACTTTCCTGGACGTTAAATTGGAACCTCTTTCCAGAAAATGTCAGTTCCTGTCCAAGTGACAGCGCAGTTTCTCAGGGCCTGCAGAGGATGGCAGAGAAGGAATGAACCCCTGCTCTGCCAGCCCCCAGCTCACCTCCCCACCGCCGGCCACCGGCTGGGAAAAGGGGCTCGCGGGCTTTATTTATTTCATTTCCTTTGAGCAGAGCCTCGAGGATTAATTTGTTCGCGTTTCTGAAGATGAAAAGCAGCATCTGAGCGCTAAGGCTTGCAATATCGGCCAAGAGGGATGATTCAAAAAGCAGAGTCTATATGAAGAGCCTGAGTGTGGAGGAAATACATATATGGAAACATAAGCTTGGCAATGGGGCATTTTTTTTTTTTCCCCTTTCTTTGATGTCTGGCCTCAATAATCCAGACGGATTCCTTCAAGAAATCAGTCCAATTTATTTCTGTGCTTTTATCTTACTACCTGCTACTTGCTCATTTGAAGTACGAAAAAAAAACCACCCCGAGTACCTGGCTGAGTGTGGAAGTATGCTTTTTGTATGAATAAGGAAATTTGAGTACGGTGTAATACTCCTCCTAAATGGGACTGTTCTTGGCAATTGATGCTTCCCCAGTCCTCTCGGGATGAGAGCAGAGCTTGCCTGTTCCTTCATCTGACCCACATATTTGCACTTTCTCGGTGGTGTTGAGTCCAGTAAAAGCACACTGCCCTCTTCCTATCTGATGCTCTTTTTTTTTTTTTCCACTAAAGGGAAAAAAAAAGAAAAAAAAGGGTTATGTTCAGTCACAGCTCTAGTGGTGGTTCAGTTTCATCGTGGTCTCTATTGTATCTGGCATTCTGATATCTGTGTTTTGCTGGTGCTTCTGTACAAAAAGATCAGATCTTATTACCTTTTTCTTTGCTGTAAAAAGAAAGAATAAGAGGAAGCGTGTGTCTCCTGCTCTCTGATCAAAATAAGGAAACTTCTGGCTGCAGAAAAGTTGCGTATGACATTTCGAAGTAAAGGAAAGCAAGCCTCCCAGTCAAACTTCATCAGAAATACATGTATGCAGCCCGCTCTGACTTCAGGGGAATGGTTCCCCATTTACATGAGAAAAGAATTTGATAGATATGAATGTTATTTCCATTCTGATATTAGAAAAAAAAAGAAAAAAAAAACCTGAATGGAAATCAGGAGATGGAAGAAGAGATATTTTTACAACTTAGCCTTTACTGCATCTCTGAAAACCATGGAAATAATAGATTTCTTTACATTACATACAGCCCCTCCAATATAATCTATAATTTTTGTCTGCATCCCTCTGTCACTCATATTGATGCGGTTTACAGACAGGTCCCTGCTTGCACCTTGTGCTCTCCATCTCTTCCCCTCCCGAGCGACAGGTAAAGCAAACTCCCCATTCTCCCCTTGCCCCCCAGAATCATTTATTCTTGTTATATTTTAATACAAAGGCAACAAATGCCTTATCAGTTCTGAAACAGCGCTCTGGATAATTCCAAGCAGATGTCTCTCTTTCTTTAATCACGACATCAGTTATTTCTTGGTCAGTCTTGATTAGCCGATTCTTACATAATGAGAAAGTGCCGTTAATGGCCACTTCTATGTGGGCTGAACACGCTGAAAAGAACAGCGTAGCCCCTCGAGAACAAGAGGCTGATGAGCCAGTAAAATCAAGCTAAATGGAATGAGTCTTCATTATGAGTCATTAGAAAAGATGACGCTTTGGCGAACGGATGAAATATCTTTGATGAAGACCAGTTGTAAAAGCACAACTTAATGCTTAATAAATGTATGGGGGTGACTCATAAATCCAAGGTCCGCATTTGTTTCCTCGCAGGACGTGTCAAGTCCGGTGCAACACCATTTCCTGTGTTAGATGTGTCCCCTGGCTGGATACGGGCTTTAGAAAAGACACTCTTACAATGGCTGGATGAAAGATGACTGTTCAAGAGCTCGGCTGGGGATTCAAAATGGAAATCAGAGCGTTCAGACCCACTGCGTTTGGCAGGAAAATGGGCAAATCTCCCGTTATGGACTGGCTGGCTAGGTGTATCATAATGTGATTAGATTTGAAAGGTCAGAGAAAAGATTTTTTTTTTTTTGGTTTTGCAAAAGAAGCCATCAAAAAATAACGCCATCAAAAGCAAGTCGCTACTCTTCTCACTTGTATTTCAGTTGAAGAGTAGTACCATCTTTTGTTCATGAAGTTGTATCATCTTTAAAAGTCTTCATCACTTTATTATGTGCGTGTAAATTGTGGCAAATTAATATATTTCCAAACTACTGTAGGGATGATGCTTAAGTAGGACATGCACTTGACTACTCAGAGGTATGGACTTGATGATCCTGGAGGTCTTTTCCAACCTTAATGATTCTATGATAGTGATTCGGTATAATGATTTTAAAAAAAATAACCAACATAGTTTTTGTTAAGATTTTTTTTTATTTCATAGCACCTATTTATTCTTTTTAAATAACAAGTGCTGTTATTTTCAGAAAAAAAAAAAATACAGGGTTTTTGCAGTTCCTTGAGAGGAGTCACAGATGCCTGGTAGCTTTATCTTGACAAAGTTTACCCAAGCTGTTCTGCAAGAAACAAACATTTTCTCTTAGCTTAGCAATTTTTGGAAGAAAAAACCTCAGCCTTGCCTAAGCAGCTTCAGAGGGACTGCTTTATTTTTTTTTTTATTTCTGAATTCATTTGTTTCACTTCCACCCCTCCTAATAATTTAATCCAGATCAATGGTGCAGTCCCAAAGACTTTCTGTCCTTCTTGCTACAGCAACACTGACATTGTTATAGACCCAAATCCTTGAAATAATAGGAAGAGATATACTTATGTCTTCAATTTTCTGCCAACGCTTGTGCTGCCAGTGCTTCCCCCCAGCTGGACGTGCCCCAGGGGCAGCATCACTGCCCCCACCGTGGTGTTGGGGTCCAGCAGTGAGTCACTGGGAGCAAAAGGGCCAGCAGCAAATCTATATTTTTTAATAAGTCATGAATTCACTTAGTAGGAAAGGGCAGGGTAGAGAAGGAATTGTTTAACAGATTAATGTGAATGTCTTTTATATTTTATAAACCTCTTAAGTCCCTGGTGTGCTGAGCCAGGTTTTGTTTATGTACATGGAAACATGAAATCTTTCCCAGTCCCTGTGCAAATAACGCAGAATTGGACTTCATTACATCGCCTAATTTAACAAGTCCTAGGAGGCTTTTTGTTACTCGGGAAGAGAGGAGGAGCCACGAACCCCAGAACTGCTGCACCAGCACAATCTCTTGGAATGAAATAATCTTCCCTGCTTTCGAAGCTCTCCGCGAAGGGTTTGCCTGCGAGGCCTGACTTCCCAAGGAACAAAGATTTGGGGGGAGATCCAGGTTTCCCCCGAACTGCTGAGCAGCAGGAGAGAGCCCTGGTCACAAGCTCCAGACCAGTTTCCTGCCGCAGTATCCTCTAATATTTATTTCCCAACAAATAGTTGGAAGCATCCTATTTTGGTGAAGCTATAAGCTTTAATTAAGATCTTTTCTTTATAATAAAAAGTGTTAAATAAATTTCCAGCTTTAGAATTTTATCTGCCATCACTGGTGGATAATCGTGGTGCGAGGCATTTTCAACTGCTGCTATGCCCATTAAATAGACCCAATGCAATCGTTGCGTAAATATTTTAATAACTTTTTACAGTGTTTCTTTAGAAAAATGTTTAAAGAGCCACCTAATGTCAGACAGAGATACTTCCTGGGTAAACCCTTGTTAATTCTCTCTTAATGGCTTTATTAACTTTATTTAATTGAATATTGATACATCCAGCAGCCCTTTAAGCATCCTATTTTGTTGAAGTTTTACGCTCACATATTGATGAGTCGCACGATGTCAGAGCACCGATTAATTGCATCTTTGCTTAAGCTTCATTCTGTTTGAACTCGTTCTACATGAAAGATGAACTGTAGGTACAGGAGAGCTCTCTTTTTTCATCAACTTTATACATTTTATATGCATCGTTTGTACCACTTAATTGAGGTTCATTGCAATTCCCAGTATGCCCAGTTAGGATGCACACTTGTAGAGCTGGGGGGGGGGTCTAAATTTTTTACTCTGAAATGTTCAGTCTTTTATCTCTTCCGTGATGAATAATTTAATTGTTGGTACAGCTTCAGAAGTGAATCCTGTTCTGCAAAAGGATATATAGTTTACCGGAAAAAGTACATATTACACTGATATTAGCTTCCTCCTTGGAAATGGTACTCACAATATTAGAATTCTGCAGAGAGGTGGTTGCCTTGTCTTCGGTTACTTGGCTTTTCTTGTCCACTTCCACCAGAAGCACCGGCGTTACCATACATCTTTAATCATAACATGGTTGCTTTGCTCATCTCCAGTGTTTTTCTCTGCTTCTTTGTACATTTTTTTTTTTTACAAAGTTCAAGCAGGGTGAAAATCACTCCAAGAGCAGAGGGACTGGGGAATATCGTGTAGTGTACCGAAGCCACATCTCAATTTTTCTCTATAATCTGGCAATTTTTCCATTGCCAGATTTTTGCATAGACTTTCTGCACTGGGGTGAATTTGGTAGATTTTCCTAAAATTTACTTACCCATTTTTTAAGACAATTAGAGGTGAAGTGGTTTTATTAAGTTAGTTTTTCCTGCTTATATTCATTTATATCAGCTGGAACTGTAATATCCCCTGCGCTTGAGTAGCCTTACAAGGTAGGTTTTGAATGGTCTGTCAACGTCGGAGAGTTAAAACAGAGCAGGATGTGTCCATACCTATTTTCAGTTCAGCAGGAAAACCTTCTCGTTATTGGCAGTAGAACTGAAAGGAGAAAAATCCCGCTTTCATTGGCTTTCCCACAATCCTCCTATTAAAAGAAAAGTATGGATTTTCCATACAGATAGAGGACGGGGAGAACATTCAACCTGCAGCGCTACATGTTTTGCAAGACTCAGATCTTGAGATCTGATCTCAACTCCATGGATTTTGCCAGGTTTCCTGAAGATTATGCAAGGGCAGGTATGTCTGTGAAAATTCAGCAGGTGATAACTGAAATCTTGAAGAAATGCAGATCCCACAAGATTCCAAAATTTTTCATTGCTGGGTATTTTTTGAGAAATCGATGTGTTTTGGTGATTGCAGTCTACAACCTGAGCTCTTCCTTACTTTAAAAATGGAATTAATCTTAAATGTCAGCCAGATGCAATTTCCTCCTCCTTCCTTTATTTAGAGGGGTCACCAATCCCACCTGACATTGCTGTGGGATTGGAAAACATGGTGTAGCGCTTGTGCGTTATTACAAGCACTGGAGGAGGAATGCGAGAAAGGACTTGCGTGTAGGTTACGCAAAGTTGGAGCGCCAAATTTAAGCAAAGGTATAAGATGGGAATGTGGGATATAGGCAGTCTCTTTAGCTGAGATTATAGCTTCACACCAGGTACCAGCCCAACTGGTGTTGGAAGAGGATGTTGGGAAGTTTCTTTCCCTTTAGGAAGTTATGTCAGGAATGAGGTCTAAGGAAACTGACACAACATGATGATTCCCGACTGAAAATTGTCCACAAAGAACAGGTTGGGTCAATGGGGCTCGTTACTCATTTAAGGTCATCTGACTTTGTAAAGCTGTAGTAGTGTCAACCATGAGCAATTCCTGTGTGTTCTCCCTATTGTTATTTTCTGCTGCCTAAATAAAAAGATGACAAGAGGAAGACAACAGGTAGCAATAGGAGAGAACGAATTGGTCACAGGATAGATTCTTTGCTTTACAAAACTTATGTTAAAGGGAAAACTACTGGAAAATACGCCAGAGCAGAGAAGTGAAATGAAACCTAATAACTTCAGAGACTTGAAAATATGCTGATTCTATAATAATGTGCAATTTTTAATTTTCTTTGGGATCTTGAACAAATAATTTTATTGATACCAGAATTGGCTGGCTGATTTTGGTTACTGAAGACTACATAGAAGAGGAAGTGACTGTCTTCTATAGGAAAACAGAAAACCTTACACCTCCATTAGGATTTGGAAGCTCTGAAATAGAGCATAGACGGGAGATTTTTCATCCGCTAGCAAATGAAGAAAGACTTGGCAATGGCGTTGAGTTGAGGTTCAGTCAAGGAAAAATTAGGAGCCTTCAGGCTTAGAAAGAAGTTCAGGATGTGACTTAAATTTAAGGACTAAAATAGCCCAATTTGGAGCTTGAGTACACTCGTGCTTTGTATCAGCTGAGGTTCAGAGGAGAATGGCATTTTCACTCAGGCACGCTTAGAGAAGAGTTAATGTACTTATTCAGATCTTTTAGCAAAAGTCAATTTTAATTTCTTTCTAATACTAATGTCATTGCACCAATCATCGCAAAAGATATGGAGATGAGAATTAAAAAAAAAAGGTAAAATTGGAAAGGCCTAGTATTTTTTCATACCTTGTCAGTTATGACATTTAATCTTAATTGTGCCTGAATTTGACTGATTTTTCCAATTGCCTGAGTTTAGCAAGAGATATGTTGTTGCTAGGACACAGCTGCTTCATGCGATACATGTCTCATGAACGTAAAAGAAAGATTTTTAAAGACAGATTCTTATCTTTACACTCGAAAGTATATTCTGAGCAGCGATGTCCTAAATGCAGAAGGGCCCTAACACCCTTATTCTGAAATAACGGCATCAAGTGGTGGTTAAGATCTGTTTCCTTTTTTCGTCTCCCCGTGGATAAATAGGAAAGAGGAGCGTGCTCTACCGTTGTTCTTGTTTCCTGTGATTCCTTAGTCATGGTTTGTTTATCATTTTCATGTTCTGAGTAGTGAATTTGATTTGTTCTGTTGCGTCTGAAAGGTATCCTAGTACTGTGCATTTCTGCCAAGGATTTGTTTCCTCCTTTTGAAAATTAATAATGAATTTTTAAGAACAGTCTGCTGGTTCTGCATTCCCTCGTAGGGCATCTCTGAATTTCTTATTTTATTGTTGTGACGTAGGGGAATAATTCTGTTCTATATTACAGGTACTAATTATATAGCGGTGACTCCCAAGGCCAACTTTTGTAATGTTTGTGTGGAAATTCTGATTTGAGACTGACTTTTCAGTGGACCTGAATAAGCTCAATGCCTTTATCAGCAACAGTGGGTTCATGTCTGACTCTATTACCCCTGAAAGGCCACAGTAAATTTTCTGTGATGTTGTAGAGTAAGACCTGTGAGATCCTTGTTGCGTTTGATTCACGCCCCGAAATCCCCCAGAAGCTCTGCAGGCATCTTGGATGTACAATTGCTCCCCGCAGATGTAGTAAATGAACCTCTCTACTGCTAGTTGGTTGGAACCCTGGAGGTGTTCAAGAAACGTGTCAATGTGGTGCTTAGGGACATGGTTGAGTGGGTTGGGTGGTGTTGGGTTGACCGTTGGACTTGATGACCCTTGAAGTCTTTTCCAACCTATGATTCTATTATATCTGTGACCCAACTGTCACAGCATGTCACAGCTCTGGGTGCATTTCCAGAACGGACACCTTACCCTTGGTGACCTGAGAGATAAGTAGCATGGAAATGGACTCATTAAGACCAATCTATTAGTTGGGAGTCTTCCAAATTAAGGCCAGGCTTGGGTCCCAGTAAGTTCCCACCATGGCCTGGCCACATGATGAACTAGCTCGGGTGCATTTATTATCACTACACGGTTAGTAAATATGTAGGATGGCAGCATGGTTATCGGAGCAGAGCTGGGAAATCCTTTGGCTTCCTATTTTTCTGTCCTGAAGACAGGCATTTCTGAAAAAAAGTCTCTAGAATCTATTTTATCTCCTGAGGAAGTACTTTGAGGGAAAACATTTAACCGCTTAATCAGGAAGGAGAAGTAGGTGGTGTCGTTAGCATAACAAAAATGGGGTAACTGGATAAAACTCTCAGTTAACAAATTAATCAAAGGACAGTGTATGGGGCTCCAAAATAATCACGAATTTGAACTGAATACTGCACATATTTTTACCTAGGAAGTAAGAGAGAGCCATTTAGAGCACGTTAAAACATTTAATTTCCTGACTTTATAGAGACTTGTATTTCAGAGCTGCTAAAACTTTTGCTTGATATCAGCTTTTTTGTTGGAACAGAATATTTCAGCATGGCAACGCAGAGCAAAGCCAAGGCCGCGATAATGTGTTATGAGGACAGTTAGAATGTCATTCATCTCCAGAGTTCATGAAAAACTGAAACAAGTTTGAAATTTATGACAGTAGAAGACAATGCCTGTTTTACTGGGGCCATTTAGGACTGTCATTTGCATGAAATTAAAGATGTTCTCTTATAAATTTATGTATGAAGTTCTGACAATCCACATCATTTTAGAGACAAAGATTTAGAATGTGATATCGGAATAACACTTGGTAGATATATTGCTAGATCAAAGTCTGTTGATATTAATATGAAATCTCAGTTTTGTTTATCTTTTACAAGAGACTTTTTTTTTTTTTTTTTCTTCTCCTGGAGCAGTCTCCAATAATCAGTGATTCATCAGATTTTTAGCATGCCCTATGCGGGGAAGGGTAGAATACTCTTTTAGCCCTCTTTGCTGCTTGATGTGTTTAAAAGATTTCTCCAAATGGGTGCTTTTGAGGTGAGAATTCAGTTCAGGAGGGGAAAAAAAAAAAAAAAGCTCCTTTATCCAATATGAAAGCTTGATATGCCAAAAGAACAGAAAGATATTTAATGATGTAGAGAGAAGCTCTTGTGCTTTGAGGGTGGAGCAGCATGTAGGACCATAATACAAATTCAGATGCCACGAAAGAATGTAAGCAGTACTGTTGTATGCCAGAAAAAAAAGAAATGGATGATGTTCTACTAATAAAATATGCTCGTGTTATCGCCCTTGGCCAACGTTACTGACTTAGCTTGGGTTTTGTATTAATTATTGAAATTCGTGGGTTTTGTGCTCCCCAGAAGAGTGCTTTATTATTACAAATGCAGCTGACATCTTACAGCTGCCAGCACCTTTTTTTTTTTTTTAAACAAATTCCATCTTCTTGCTTCTCCTGTGTTTTTATGTATGCATCAGCTTGCCAGAATTACACTATATTAGAGTATTAGACAACGAGGTGGGGGGCAGGCAAAATAAAGAGCATAACTTAGGCAAAGTTGAAAAATCAGAGCAAAGAAGCTGGTAGATTAGATCTGCCATTGACATAAAATCAATGGCCCAACTCTTCTGAGCTATTGTGATTTATAGTAGCTGGTGATCTTGTACAACAAGTAGTAGAAGCATATTAGAGGAGATGTAATGACCTACCATTCATCATTAAGTTAATGATTAATTGACCGAGTGCTCATCTTTGGTTAATAAATTTATAATCAGAATTTCCAAAGATGTCCATAATGTCGTTCACGGTCTGTAGGCGTGATAGGCAGTGTCCTCTTGGCTGAGACCTGGCAGTAAGATGTGTCTATGGCTACTAACCTGGTCACATTTGAAGACCTCTGCGGCATGACATGGTCAGTAAAATATGTTCTAGACATCTAGTTGCACTCCTATAGCAATTAAAACTACAATAAATCATAGCATGTTTACACAATGTAACTATCTCTATAGTTACAGAACGTAACTCTAATGAACGATTTCCAGAACATCTGGATGGATGGGGATAACGATACGCAACTGTAATTTATCTGGATGCAATTAATTTATGATTGATAATATATATAGATGGTCATCTGTAGAAATAATGGTTGAACTTCATACTTTTTGTTTTAAAACGACTATTTATTTTGATCGTAACGTAGGATTTTCTCTGTCATATGGAGGTAGATGAGCAAGTACAAATGTCCTCAGATGGTTTGGCTGGCTGGGTGTTTGCAGCCAGCAAATCTGCTGCCTATGTAGGGATCTAAGGCAGTGGAAATACCTTTGATCTCTCCTGCTGTCCTCCTGTGGCACAGCAAAGTTTTATGGCTGTTAGGCTTCTTTTCTGAAGGTTTTTGGTTTATTATAATATTCTGGGAATTTCTTAACCTGAGATGAGTGTTGTATACACCCTTCCAAAGTGAACATTTGTTACCAGGTGATTCCTTCTAGTCCTACACCTCTGTGATTATTTCGCAAACTAGGACATTATGTGGTTTTACCAAGAAACAACATAATTTAGTCATTTGTGGATGGAAATGTAAAGATCAGGGACATGGATATTGGGTGAACTTCTGTGGCCCATTGAATCTGAATGGTATCTAAGCATATAAATGTTAGGCTCCCTGAAAAGCAAAGCTACAATCCATTTTTGATATGTGATGAGGAGGTCTAATCTGCTGAATAGAAAATATTACTTTATCAGGTACAAATTATCTATAGGTGGGGCTTTAATAATACTGTCAATATTAACATTTTGTTTTTTCGACTTGTCTTGAACTTAACTTTTCAGAATATCATTTAAGACCTCAACTTGTTTTGGGACGAAAAGTGCAAGATTTGATTGGCACTCCAGTACAGATCAGTGCTAATGATGTTAACACAGGGAGAAAAGTCAGAATAAACATTAAATTATTTCTGTCTTTGTGTCCATACAAGTTTTGCATAGCGCAGTGACTGATTCCTTCAGGGGAAAAATATCTTTGAACACAGTATTGGATCACTTCCCTGCAATCTGTCTAAGTCAAGCTTTCAGTACAATTTTCGAGCATGTTTCTTTGAAGAAAATATTTGACCTAGTAGACCATCATATTTCACTGTCACAATTATCATTCCCTTGATAATTAGCCAAGTTTAGCCAATTTCATGAGTTCTGTTGTGCTGTTCCTCACTGGTAGGAAGCTGATGCTTTGGAAAAGCTGCTCTAGGAGGGGATTATGTGACCTCTAAGGACACTCCTTCAGCTGATGTCTACTGCTTGTTCTCTGGAGACCTCTCAAGGAGTTGACCAAGCAAACCAATGAATGGCCTTTGGCGCAGGACCATCCCCTTCTTGGGGACCATCTGGGGACAGGGTAGGAAATGCAACTGAGGCACATAGGGCGGACAGTAAATCAGAGCCTTGCAGGGACTACGCCGATGACGTTTGCAATTACAGTGGTGGACACAATGTAGGACATCCCTGAGAGGACATTGGGATCGGTGTGGCACTGCGTATCGGTGACGTGACAACCTGGGCCAGAATGGAAAACTTCCACGAAGGGTTTGGAAATAGGGGTCCGGTCTCCACGGCAGTTTTGTTATGGCTTAGGGAGATCCAACGATTCCGTGTGGTTGCCAACCTCAAGTGGTTTGGATTCCAGTGTTTTAATTTGTTCCTCTAGCTGCAAAGTTTGTGTAACGTAGCTGTAGCTGAACTATCAAGCATGCGAGAAGGCATGGCATGAAAAAGGCTTGGAAGAAGACCCAGCTGTTTAGCAACCAGCACGAATCATCAGCTGTGAATCCTTTCGTTTGCCTACGGAGGAAATAAGATCAGATTAATAAATGAAGCGTTCAGGCTCTGGGCTGGGAGGTATGCGGGATCAAATAACAGACTTTCTAGGCAAAGACAAACTCAGGCTGTAAATGGAGCTGAGAAACTCTCCGGGTCTGAGCAGTGCTGGCTGTGTTATAACCTGATTTGGGCAGGGAATTAAGAATTGATCCTTTTAGGGACTGACGCTGAATTGTTGACAGTCGGATGTGTCCTCCAACAGCTCGTACATCTACGTGAGACTTGTTACACCGCACTCTGAAATATCTCAGTCCAAATCTCTGCTAATGGTGGGCTCTGGTTTTTGGTTTTTTAGGGTTTTTGGTTTTTTTTTTAAAGGAATCTTGTCACAGAGAGATGGTCTAAAAGACTGGGACAACAGCAAAGATGCACTCGCCAGTTATTTGCGAGTGTCCCAGTTAAACTTTTTACGCCGTAAAGGACTTTTCTACAGATCATACAAAACCCCAGCTAGGGCAATAAAACTGACTTCCCTGTTTTGCTCGCGGAGATTCAGAATTATTTCTTTTTCTCTGGGGATCACAAGGAATCAGTGACAGAATATAAAGGCTGTGCATGAGATTTTCCAGTACTGACCTACTTCTTCTCTCATTAAAATCACTCTGAGTTCTACCGTTGACTTTTCAGGCAGAGGCAGGCCAATATTGTCTGCTAATGAAATCGCTTTCCAAAAAGCTTCTCCAGTAGTTGTGTCCAACCGTTCCAAGCCATGGGTCACAATATGATTTCAAAAGCACTCAGGAGCCCGTCAACATTGTGAAACATATTTCCTGGCCCTGAGTGACTCTGATTTGCATCTTGTAGGCTGTGGCAGGAAGGAGAAACCACACAGAAAGCCCGTTTTGCAAGAATCTGCTTGTGCGTTGGCCTCCGTGGTCTCCCTCTTTGGTGGAGCGAAAGCATCGTGTGGAGGAACCTGGCAGGGATGCGGAGCAGGGCTGCTCTGTTGCAATCATCCCTCTGTGCTCCATAGGGGTTGCATGGGCTGGGCAGTGTCAGAGCATTCATTGCTTTAGGATTTCTAACTTTTTTTTCTTTTTTTTTTTTTTCTGTTAGTTCTTTTCTACGTTGCACCATAGCTCCGTGTTTCACACTATCTCAACACTCGATGGCAGAGAGAGCTCTGCCAGAGGAGCACAGGCAGAATGAAAAAGGATTTTCTTTGGATTCAGTGCGTATCCTGAAGAAGGAGCTTTACCTGGGTCAGGTTTTTCCTCAAGTATCTAGAGGAAATGCTGAATAAGCATAACAGGCTCGATGGATGGAAGCCCAATTTTCCTCATATTAAGGGCAGAATCAGAGCCAGGGGTTTGGTTTGCGTCTAAATGAACTCCAGGATATAAAGCTGAGACCAAAAGGAAAACAGAATTTCAAACTGTATGCTTTAAAGTTAATGAATAGTTACACTGTCTGGAACTCTACCCAGGAAATAAAAACTTTTTGGTTTTGGGGGTATTTTGGTTTTTTTTCTTGCACAATTTATCAGTCAGAGATCTATAAAAGGAAGAATTGTGCATTCAGATAATTTGGGGGAGATAAAATATTTTTTTCAAAAGAAAGCTAAAAAAATATTATCTATCCAAAAATTTTGGAGATGAGGCTGTGCAAGGCTGCGAAAGCAGCAGCAGTGTGCCCTCCAGTGACAGGCACTGCTACAGCAGCAAGAATGACAGTCCCTTGCAAGCTCTCTGGGGACTTCCCTACACAGGGAAGCTGGGAAAGTTCAGATGAATTAATCAGAAATATGAAGGTAATACAGGCTAAGTAAAAATATCTGCATTCCACTCTCACCACTTCAGCAGATGCCTTCGTTGCTGCGTTCTTCGTACCCTTGGACATTCGTAGAGTTGGTTTTGGCTTGTAGGCTAAAATATACCAGGAAAAGAATGCAGTTTGCACAGACATAAGTAGCTGTCAGTTGTAATAATTTTATGTACTTTGATGGATAGTCTTGAAGGAAGAAGGAGCTGTGTGCTATGCGCTACAGAAAACCTTGATTTTGCAACTGGATTCCAGAAGGAAACCCACTGGGTTGGGGCAGGGAGCTGTGACCGGGGGTGTTCAGCATACTTCCTTACCCTGAAATAAAATAAGCTGGGTTGCAAGAGAGGAGAGAGAAAACCTGGCCTGGGGGCAAAACACTTGTGCTGGGGATAAAATAAAAAAAAAAATATTGGAAATGTAGGGTTTTGTGCTGAGATTTGCAGCATTTGGCGGTTGCTCCAGCACTTCCAACCTGAGCTTTGTTGGTGGGTCACGAGTGTTTCTCGTTTTTCTTTTCTGTGCCGTCGACTGATTTTACGGTGAGCGTCGTTATAATTGTGTTTTCAGCGCTTGCGTACTCGAAGGGCATCCTCAAAAGACGCGCAGTCAAAAGGTGAATCGAGGCGTGTTTGTGTAAAAATGTAACGATGGCAGAACTGCATCTCGTTCTGGGTGATGTGAGCAGAGATTTACGGGGTTGCTTGAGCAAAAGTTGAATTGTCTGTCATCTCGCACTGCTGAATAATCACATTGCACACAAGGGCTGCCTCAAACAGATGAGGAAGGAAATCCTGTCTTTCCAGCGATGTGAGCGGATCATATGGAGAACAGCTGGAATTGAACTAGATCCCGATTTAAGAAAATACAGTAGTGAGACTACCTTATGCTGCCGTGGCAGTACTTTGGAGTGGCACTCAAAGGAGTTGCCGGGTGGGACTCACCGGCTTTTGAACTATTATTTTCTGGCTTTTTTTTTTTTAATGATGCTTTTTCAGAAGGGGAAAAGTCCACATCCCTGGAGGGGTTCAAGGCCAGGCTGGATGAGGCTTTGAGCAACCTGGGCTGGTGGGAGGTGTCCCTGCCCATGGGTCTTTAAGGTCCCTTCCAACCCAAACCATTCTGTGATTCTATGAGGCCAAGGACAGAGACCTCAGCTCACATGGATCTAAGCAGTTATCTTTTGGACAAAACCAGATATTTTGATAAAAGAGATATTCTGATCAGATTACTGTAGTACATCAACTTCTTAACTCATATTTTTAGAGCTGTAGAGTGCGGTTGTTTGAGGGTTGTTTCCACACCTTCATGTAATTTTGAAGAGAAGTAGTTGGTTCAGGGAGCAGAAGAAATTGTTGGTTTGCAATAACTATGTCATTGAAGAGTAGGTACAGGAAAACCACCTTGGGTTCCCAGATGGTGGGAATAATAGTTCTCTTCACTTAAATACTTCTTAAAGAATTAAATAATTTGTACGTCATACAGTTTGCAAGTTCTCTGATCATTTGGTGGGTCTTCTATGATAAAGAAAAGCTGAGAGATATTGACTGAAAGCTCTTTAGGACCCTATGTTTTAGTTTGTTTAGCAACAAGGAGAAAGTTATTTCACGTGTAGCCCAGGTTCCTTGATTTTATTTTCAAAGTAATAATTAGTCATAGAAGACTAACATAAGGAAATTTCTCTAGAGCAGAAAAAAAGTCAGTATTTTGCTCTCTTCCAGTCCACAGGACCAGATCCTGAGCCAAGTCTGCAGCTTATTCTGATTATTTCCTTATTCAGGAAAATCCCGGCTATGTGACTAATGTTAATTTCAGCGGTACTTTTCACACACTCATAGTTATGCGTATAAGTATTTAGTTGGAGAAAGCTGGCCTAATATAAAAAAAAAATTATGTGCAAAATTATCTGATAGGCAGATCTTTATTCTTTGTAATTTCACCATGGTCATCAAATTTTGGGTTGTTCTCGAGGTGTTAGGGTGAGGGCATGGAAGTGGACAAGGAATTCCATTGCAGTAGCCGTTCACAAAGCAAAAATATTAATTTATCTATTTGATTTAAACTGATTGAGCCACAGTACAGTTTTCTCATTTTATTTCAAGACATAACGCAACTCTGCTTAAATGGATGCTAAAACATAAAACTATGAATAAAAAATGTACCAGATATGATAGGGCTGGTGATTCCTGCTTAGAAATCCCTGCTGCAGTTGTTACTGCTGTAGATCGAATTTACAGCTGTCTGAAGGTGTTGCATTTAGGATGGTCTCATTTGGAAATCATTATTTGAATGCACTTTTTTTTTTTTTTAACCTTATTTACAATCGGCATGTTGAAACAGGTCCTATTTCTGCTCTTCTTGTTTACTTGCTATTGAGTTATGAGGGCTGCAGACTTTTAAAAGCAAATTTATTCATTACAGGGGAGGACCGTGCATAATATAGAATTCATGCTATTTATCAAAGCTTGAAAAATAATTATGGAATTTGTGCATGAAGGAATAGAATTTACACATGTTAGCAGGATGATATTGTTGTTTATCCACCAGAAAAAAAAAAAAATTGCTTGCCTGAGGCCAAAGAGGTGTTGTAGTATTTTGCAAGACTTGCTTATCAGAAGCCTACCTTTGTATGAACTCCTATGTGGATTTAACTGCCAGCCATGCTCTTCTCTGAAAGAAAACCAAATGAAAATAAAAGAAGAGCTTTCTGTATTTTTTTCAGTGGTTTTTCAGTCTCATTCTGCCCTCTCAAATAATTAGAGATCTTTTTCGAAGGAGGTTGTCCTAGGGAAGGTGCAGCTCAGCCAGTCTGGGATGGTGCTGAGCGGCTATTTTGGGCGCGATGGTTATTTTACGGAGAAATTACTCTGTCTTTGGGCGCGTGAAAATTTAAAAATGCACGTTAAGCTTCATTAGTTTTCAGGAGAGGTTTTGTTATGAAAGTTTAACTCCAGCTTTAATTTTATTTTCTCCTAGTGAAAATTTCTTGTTTGAAGGCAAGTCATTTTTACTCAGTTGCAAATTTGGTCCTTTTTCATTTGTATTTGTAAATAATTCCACAACCTAATCTATTTCTAATTATTTTATTCACAAATTATACAGCAGAAGGCTCTCCCCCCAAAAAACCCAAGCACTCCCAAAGAAGAAAGACAACAGCACAACCACAACCACTAACGGAGTGTTGTAGGTGTTGTAAATCCTTTGTAAATCAGAATTTCAGTAGCTTTCACTCAGTAGGAAAAAGTAGAAAGAGTGGTGTCCAAATGAAGCCCCATCCCCTGCAAAACCCCACCTGGACCATTTCCATCTGAAATTAAATCTCCATAGACTTTGGTCATGGTAGACATCATCCTAGATATATGCAAATAAAACACCAAAACCTCTCCCTTCAGGTAGTGGCACCAGCAAGGGACCTTAAAATTTCTCCAATTGTTTGCGTTTCTTGGAGATGAACTATATACGCACAACAGCTAGACTAAAATGAAATTTTATGACTTACATAACCTCCGTCTGTTTAGCTGAAAAATTGATGCTTTTTTATGCAATAGCAATTTGGAATGCTATGAAAATAATTATTTTTAAAATCTATACTGCACATATGCGGATGGTTAACAAACTCAACAGATGAAAATGATATTGGGAAAATCCACGCTCCGGAGATAGTGCCATTCCATTCCTCCAGTGCAAAGTATACAAAAACGTTATATCTATATTCTTTTCCAGAACAGACTGTATCCTAATGCCAGATGTTTTATTCTTTGCATATCTTGTTATAACTTAACGATTATATTCTTTGAGTTTTTCCTGCCTAGGAAAGGAAATGCGCGTTGCAGATACACTAGCTAAATAAAATGAAATATTCAATTAAATATTTAGATGCACTTTTAGAGAAGATTAGTTTCTACATATTCCACAAACCTCCTTAAGCCTTCCCCTTCCCATGGGATCGTGGCCAAAGGGGGCAAAACCATTCCACCCTACCTATGAACAGCATCACGTGCGTCACACATTTACAGCCATCCTAACAGGCCCGTTTTTTGGTAAAGTCAAGATTCAAAAAGTCATTTGTTCGGTTAAGACTGAATTATAAATTTCCTGGTTTTCTTTTCAGAAGATGGCTTTTCCCCAAATTTATAAAGCACAAGATTACTTCACAATTTCTAAGAGCCGCCGTAGTAACGGTCACAGATATTACAGCAGAGTCCTCAGCACTCTGCACGTTAATAAAATTTTAGAGTTTTTTTAGTTTTCCAAGTGTTCTTGTTAAGCACCGAGTGCTATCGCCGGTGTTTTGCCCACAGTATTTTGTAATTGAAGGAAATCTTTCTTTAGCTAAGTGCGGACCGCAATTGTAGGAGTCTTCTGAACCGCAATACTTACTCTGCATAAGTATGCATTAGGAAAAGAATCTAAAATATGGTTTAACAAGCATGTGACAATAAATTAAGGAAATACATTTTGATATGTGGGGGTAAAAAAAAAAAAAAAGGGTTTCCACAAAAATACTCATCTCCTCCTAGTCACAGCTGTGACTGTTGAATATGTATTAAGCTCTGCGAGGATAGCTAAGCTAGGAATTTGGCAGTAATGGTATATTCATAAATATACATGAAATGTGAAAAAAATAGTTTACAGAATTGAAAGTGAACATTGGGAAGGATCAACGTACATACCTGGAGATAAAAATTGCAGTTCATTGTCAGCACATGAAGTCTTCGCTTTTAACTTATAAATGTTATAGTGTCATTAGGTTTTCTCGTCTACGCTGCATTACTTATAATTGAATAGTGCGTTAACAACGGAATGGCTGTCTGAAGGCAGAGAAGAACCTTCTACCCAGGCAGTTTAAGTTTTTAGTATCTGCTCTCCGACAGAAACAACTCATTGAACATTCAAAGAGAGATTTTGGCTTTTTCTCTCAACCTATTTTACCTCGACAAACCAGATGGCCAATGTCTCACTGGAAGAGCCGGTGAAAACAGCGTCTGCGTCTGCCCACCCGCATGTTTTTCCTGCCAGTAAAGGGGACACGATATTAAATTTAGGGTCTTCTACTAAACACTTGCAGCTACGTTTCTACTTTTTGCATTCTGGCACCTCGTTAGGTCAACCTACTGACAGATTTCACTTCTTCTGATGTAGAGCAGGGAACAAGTGGTATTTATTGACGTCATATTTCACGTGATATCTTCCAACAATGACTAAACGTGCCTTTGAGCGGTATTCTAGATTTTCCTGTCATTTTTTCACTTACGTAAGTAGAGATCCGTTCATTGCCAAGACAATCATTTGTGATTTGAAGGCAGAGTTCTCTTGTCAATAGATGGTCAATATACATTCCTCCAGAAGCTAGCATGGATACTGGCTTGATTTACCAATTTTACAACATTTAAGTTTTTATATTTAGGGTGGCCAAAAAAACAACTAAATTTATTTCTTGGATTTTTGTTGCTTACATCCCCACTGATAACTTTTGCATGTTGCCTTCAGATTTCTGGGTTTTTTCTTTTTTTCTAAGAGTCAAGAAACAGGAAGTCTGGAGCATATGGAAATTGTTTTCATATTTCTTCCTGCGAAATCTATTTGGCATTAATATTATCACGTTAACAATTTGATTGCTGGCTGATGAAATGAAAAGCGAGGTAATAAATCGTTCCTGTAGGAAGAATTGGTGTTTTTTAAAGGACGCATTAAATGACGATAAAACGTACAAGAATTTCTGGTAAAGGGGAGAACTTCAGAAAAGGATATTGAAAGAGGGAGGGTAACATACCAAGAAAGTCAATTAAACTGTTGAGTCGGATTATGTTTAGTCAAGGAGAGTGGTTGCACTTTACTTATTTTCTATCACACATATCGATATTGACTTTTTTTTAATTTAACTTTGTCCTTGATGAATTTTGCATATACTGCAACCTGACTCAGTGATTTTAAAATATTCCAGAAAAGAGATAAGAACTACATTGTCAAAATAAACACACTTGAAAAATCCCAAGTGAACTCAGAGTACCAGTAGTGCTTTCACAGAATTTTCCTTCAAGCAGCACCACTATTTTCTGTAAAGGGTGGAGGGGAAGGAGAAGAGGGCAATCAGATAGTTTGGATGTTTGTAGATTACACTTGAGATGGAAAATAGATGTGATCAGTGCAGAGACTCAGGGTAGATTTTGTTCACATAAATTGTAGCTGCTCTACATATTTAACCTCGCAAGACTTCTGTGGGAGAAATGCCGTTTTGTTGAAGAGGTATCAAGTCTCCTGCCCTGTGATATCTCATTCCACCGAAATACCTTGCATTCCCGGGCAGCCAGCAGGCGCTCTGAATAGTTTTCTGCTATGTGTCCAATTTGTTTATCCAAACAAAAACCACTGTTTGTGGGGAATTCATATTAAATCTGAGCAAAAGTCCTCATTGGAAAGTAATACATGGACTAACCGACCAATTGTGTTTTCAGGCCACAGTATAATTTGAAGAAAAAGATATGTATGTAAAAAAAAATTTTAAAAATCAGCTTTTCCTGCTCCCTATTTTAGCTCGCAGCACAATAACTAATGGATGTTTAGTAATGACAGGCAACATGTACACTACACATTCCATTAAATTCCAAAAGGAAGGAGGTTTCTGAGTAGGAGCAGCCACCAGATTTATGGCCAACAATGCTCCTCATCTTTGTGTTCTCTGCGTACGAAATTTGTAGCTTCCAGAAAGTCTGGTACGACGCAGGAGTTGAGATCTTATGAGCTTTATTTTAAAATTTTGGTCTTTAATAGAGTCATACTGTGTTGTCCTTGGGGTTCTCCAAGCCACTTAATAAGCTGCTGCCTGTCCCCTCCATGGATACAGTGAAAAGTGCCAGAGCATCCCACACCCACCATTCCTAATTCATGCTGCGTTGCCCCAGGAGATGCATTCCCAACAGCCTTTTTCTTCTTGAAGTATTTTTACATCTTATCTTTATATTCTCAGTTGCAAGAGCTTCACTAATAACGTTTCCTTCTGCCTCCGTGGTGCATATTTACACACAGATGCTCGCAGAACATGAAGTCCAGCTGTTATTTTCTCTAGTCTGACCTTTTATTTATTCCTACCCGCGGGATGCTGTTTGGTTATGCCTGTGCTGGGGTTGTTGGCAGAGTTTGATACCTGGGGCAAGCTTTTTGCTTGGCAGCGTGGTGCAGACCTCCCTTGGCTGCTGCAGAGCTCCCCAACGTGCTGAGCTCAGACCTTCCAGAGAGACGTCTAAATCAGAAAAATCTGCCTTCAATATTTTTCTCTTTTTTTTTTTTTTTTTGAAATTTTAGGAAGCCTTCATAGCTGTGAAGCTCTCTATCTCTTTTCTTTGCTGTATATTTAAATCTCCTTTGAACCACTCAGCAAATTGTCCCAATTTTCTGCTGCTTGGGGGCACTTTGCCTGGTTCTCTCTATTTTGGGTCATTCTTTCACTTGGCCGCTTTTTCTCACATCCAGAGATTTGGATGGCTGATGTTGTTATGTACGACTCCGTATTCTTCCACAGCCACTGCTTTCCAAGAAAAAATCTCCCCTCTCCTTTCTCATGGCTCTGTGGGTATACGCTGCATTCATACTTCTTCAAAAAAATCAAACCCATCACTGGTGTGGAGATGGTGTTGCCCAGAGAAGCTGTGGATGCCCCATCCCTGGAGGGGTTCAAGGCCAGGCTGGATGAGGCTTTGGGCAACCTGGGCTAGTGGGAGGTGTCCCTGCCCATGGCAGGGGGTGGCACTGGGTGGGCTTTAAGGCCCCTTCCAACCCAAACCATCCTGTGATTCTGTGATGTTTCTAATTGATCAACATCTTTGTATTTTGCTGCACTAAGAGACATCTTCCTTGAAATGTCCCAATTAACAGCATCGTCCTTTTTTTTTTCTCATTATATAAATTTCCTTCCAGGTTTAAGTTTATGTTTACTTCAAAGTTGTTGATGGCGATGCAGAATAACACGGTGCCTGCTGCAAAAGCCTGTGGAATCCCACCAGGAACTGAATAAGAGCATCCTTTGCAGGCACTCATATTTTTTTTTGTTGTTTTCCTGCTTCACTAATCCCTGTTTCATTTAGCATGTCTTGTACAGGGATCTTTAGTCAGTACACTGTACGATATTTGGTCAAGTGCTTTACAGCAGTTTAAACCATGTAATCATCTTTATCAAAACAAATATACAATCCTATCAATGAACAAAAGCAAGCTTGCTTGACGTGACCTATTTTCCTCCAACGGCGTTGACAAGGATTCAATTACAAAACTTCTTTTTGCTTATAATTGGTAGATCTCAGCCTTTTAAAAAAATTCCTAGTTCAATGGCTTTCGTCCTGAATCGAAGTTAAGCTCTTATATTCCTGACAGGGAGAGGAGCTCCTAGTGAAAACCTTTCTGGTAGAGTGTCACAGCATTGCTCCATGAAGTAGGTGACCTGAAGTCACTCTCGGTTCGGTGTCTTCTGCAGACATCTGGTGATGGGAGAAAGAAAGGACAGGTGATTAGAGTGTGAAATATGCCCTGAGAGAAAAATAAAGGACATGGAAGCCTCTGTGATGCTGCTTTAAGAAATGTTCTTAAATTAATGACCTCTGAGGTATTAAAAATCCTGGATTTAGTATAGCCCCATCAAAATATCTCTTGCTTGTTGAATTAGACTCATTCTTGCTTTGATTTGAAATACAGTTGTATAATTATCATTATTAATTACCTGTGACTGTTAGCTTGCTGAACAGTGCCTCGCTGGCTCAGTTTAGGGTTATAAGTTGTACTTGGCTATTGGGGGAAATTCTGAGTCTTGTTATCGGTGACAGACCATCCATCACACGTTCCCTTTTAAAATCTCCGGTTCCTAATAGGTGAAGCAAATGGGTACCATTCAGGTAGGCACAATGGGGAACGTAGGAGTGGAAGAAAGGCTGGAACAGAGCCGAGGAGAGTACAATCCAGGTCTGCCTGCTTTGTGTTGCCTTTGTATTGCACGTATCTGCACCTTGCAAAGCATTTGAAAGCCTTGTCCTCCTGGAGAACAGGGGATGGTTTTAAGCATGTATTAAAAATGTGCATTGCAATAAAGCAGGAAAGGGGAGTTAGAATTTTAGTGTGTTTGAGCTGGTAATACTGAGGTCTTCTCTAGGTTCTCCTTCAACCAACTAACTGGTGTCAAAACTAACAGTTTGGGGATTATTTGTTTGAAAAATAAATGACTTTGCAAGATCTCCTTTTTTTTTTTTAATACCTTACGTAAGAATACTTTTTACCTTTGAACGAGGTGGTCATTGTTATTTACCTGTCACTCGTCACGTGAATCTGAGCTTTGCCTTTTGATGAAATGGGACAAAAGTGATGGATAAGAGTGTGAATAGAATAATAATCTCTTTAGATGAGTGCTTGGTCTAGACACGAAGCTCACATTGTGTTTCTCTTTTGGTTGGCCTTTAAGTATCAGATGCTCTTTTTTTCCCCTTCCCTTGTTCTTCATCCTATTAAGGAAGCTTCAGTGCCTGTTTTGGGGATGGTGGATAGTTATTCTTGTAAGGAATAGAAGGGTTAAGTCTATCCTATAACCAAACCTCAGCAGGGACTGATGGTTATGCCAAAAGCCACGCTCTTCAATTTCCTTAGCAGTCTTCCCGTTAAACAGCGAAACTCATCCCCCTTCACACTGTGAGATACAATCATAGCGCAATCCAATAAAGGAAAGTCTGCCTGTACCTCTTTATACGTTAACCCTTTTACTTATTTCATTTTACAGCGATGGATCCCCACCTTTACCAAAGCCTCTACCTACAACGAATGCCCTCCCCAGTCTACAGCGGTTAGACTAATGGTCTTTCTGGCCACTTTCATTCTTTTTCTTTTTTTTTCTCGTGCTTATGTTGGAAATCCTGTTGTCAGCGGATGTTTTAAAACCATTTATAGTGACTCAGCACTTTACAAACCCGCACAGAAGTCTAACACTGTGTCACAGTATTGTTGAGATATTAACGTTAGAGGACAAAGTGGCGAGAAAGAACGAACTGGCTGCAGCCGCACGTTTAATAAGCCATCATGGTTGGCTTGAACTGCTTATGACCATTTAGGGAACCACATGGAAAAGATGCTTCTCTTCTGGAAATTGTGTAACCACCGATGCCTCAGAGTACCATTTGGACCACTTGTATGGGATAATGATCCTCCCTTATGCTGGGCTACAATTTCCGTCGCTGTTCTGCACAGCTTGGCTTAAGATGCTGTTATGGGGATCGCTGCTACTGCAGACTGCTGGGTGTCTGGAGAAGACAGACAATTTGCTATAAATAGCCTGAGAAGATTGTAAATTGTGCTTTATCTCTAAGGCTTCTACAGTCTTCTGCTTTTTCAGAGCCATGTTCCTTGTCTCTTCCATTTTCTCTAAATATATTGAAATTTCTCCGGTGAATCTTGTTGGATTTCATTCTGCCCACAGTACAGAAGTTGCTGATATTGGAAGTGTAAATACCA